>CAWKXZ010000011.1:0-115238 GCA_963853795.1 Xestia rhomboidea
CAAGGAGGACGTCCATTGCCTCTTTTATCCCGGTCGCCGCCTCCTTCAGGGCCCGCGTGAACGTCCCCTTCAGGTTGCCCGACTTCGTGGCCACCTTCAGGACGACGTCCACGCCGTCCAAAACCTGACGGCTAAGGGCCTCTGCCGTCAAGCCCTCAGGAGCTTCGGCAGCGTGGGACCGCCTCTCCCTTGCCTGACGAGCCAACTCGGCGACCTCGTCGGTCGCGATGGCCTTCCGGCCCTCCCGCCTCGCGGCATTGAGCTCCGCCTTGGTGGACACTAGGGCGATGGAGGCATCCCCTTGCTCCACCTGCATTGCCCCCTCGGAGTCGCTCGGCACCGGCGTATCGGGGGGCTTTAGGAAGCGGGCCCGGGAGTCACGTGACGCTGCAGGAGTGCTCGCTCCGGAAGGCGTCCCGCGTGCTCTACCCCTCCTAGTGGTCGACACCTTGGGGGCCGGCAGGTTCTCCTCGCTAGAAGACAAGCCCACCGAGCCCGCATCCGACCCACAGTCATGCGGCCGCTTCAACCAAAATTTGGAGGCAGCGGTCGCAACTGGTTGCGGTGTGACGTCGACCTCCGACGACACACGCACCCTCTCCAGAACCACACGTGGTTCCGCTGGAGCCTCTGCTCCCGTCATTAGTGACGCAGCGCCAGAGTCTGACACTGCATCCACCGCGCGGCGCGGTGTAAAAGAGATCAGGTCTTCGAAAGACCGTGACCTAGTTGAGCCTCCTCGGCTCTGGTTGCCACTGGCAAACGGGAAACGACTGCTGCCCTCCCCAGAATACGGGGGGCTTGACGATCCCGTAGGGATCGTGGCGGATTCTCCAGCTGCTGAGCAGCTGGTACCGCCCTGGGGTACATCTTTGCGAATCGTTCTTTTCATGATAATTGTTCCTTTGAAGGGTGTGGTCCCTGTCTCCCTACTTCATCATAAATAAATAAACATAAACATACATAATTTATATACATATATATACACATACATACATATATACATATCCCGCCCTCCCCCTTGATCCTTTATCGCGAAGATTCATCGCGCTCACAGTCACGTCTGATGGACAGACGCGTACCAGAGCGCGACGAATGCCGCGACCCAAGATGAAAGAGGAACCCCAACCCTGATTCACTCCCCGAGATCTTCGAGGAGTGAATCACTAATCACGTACCGTCCGATGAGCCCGCTCCGTGAGCCATCGCACGGCACACGACGAAATAACCCCAACCCTGATTCACTCCCCGAGAAATACGAGGAGTGAATCACTAATCAAGTACCGTCCGATGAGCCCGCTCCGTGAGCCATCGCACGGCACACGACGAATAACCCCGCCCCGATTCACTCCCCGAGAACTTCGAGGAGTGAATCACTAATCACGTACCGTCCGATGAGCCCGCTCCGTGAGCCATCGCACGGTACGCGACGAATATCCCCGACCCCTGATCCACTCCTCGAGGAACTCGAGTAGTGAATCGGTCATCACACATCGTCCGATAGACCCGCTCCGTGGGTCATCGCACGACGCACGATGTGACCCCTCCCCATATTCACACTCCAATGACTTGGAGCGTGAATCGTGCACTGTCCAGAACGGACAGGGCACCCCTCCCCAGAATATTAGCCACGACAGTAACATTCCCCAAGGAATAAGAAGAATTTCTTCTCATTCCTCGAGGAAGGATACTGCCGCGCCCAGGGTGCACCGGCCCAGCAGCTGCTCTTCCCTCCAGACGTATCGAGAGGGACCAGCAGCCACTAGACACGCGTGGAGGAATTCTGACGCACCCCAACCTAACCTAACCTAACCTAACCTAACCGGATATCTTCACTTCCAGACGTGCGATTTTGAAGCTTTTTTCAGCGTTTTTAGACCAAACTAGGCCTCCGCCTACGTACTGACCATATCGCACGCACACACGCGCGTCAGGACTTCATCCCTTACCACACTTAGGAATTTTTCAACTTTTTCAAAGTAAATTCTCAAAATTTAGTGTTTTTTCCAAATTTTTTGCTAAAATAGTTTCAGTTTATAGTATAAATAGTACTCACCCTTCATCCCTGAATTCTGGTTCGCGATCCGTGTCCCGGTCTCCAGGCTGTGGGGTGAAAATCAAAATTTTTTGGTTCAAAGACTGGTTTTTTGACCAAAACTCAAAATTTTTGTTCGGCACCTACCCTGTTTTATTCCACATATAGCTAGCCCGCGCGGAGACGCGTCTCTGGACACCTCGCCCGCGCCCCTAGCTCGAATAGAACATACATATTTTTTAAAAATTGTGATTTTTCATACTTCGCTGCTGGTACCAAAATCTACCTTAGGGATCGAGTAAAAAACAAAAACGTTGATATCTTCACTTCCAGACGTGCGATTTTGAAGCTTTTTTCAGCGTTTTTAGACCAAACTAGGCCTCCGCCTACGTACTGACCATATCGCACGCACACACGCGCGTCAGGACTTCATCCCTTACCACACTTAGGAATTTTTCAACTTTTTCAAAGTAAATTCTCAAAATTTAGTGTTTTTTCCAAATTTTTTGCTAAAATAGTTTCAGTTTATAGTATAAATAGTACTCACCCTTCATCCCTGAATTCTGGTTCGCGATCCGTGTCCCGGTCTCCAGGTTGTGGGGTGAAAATCAAAATTTTTTGGTTCAAAAACTGGTTTTTGACCAAAACCCAAATTTTTTGTTCGGCACCTACCCAGTTTTATTCCATATTTAGCTAGCCCGCGCGGAGACGCGTCTCTGGACACCTCAACCGCGCCCCTAGCTCGAAAAAATTTTGCCCACCCACCCGCCCTCTGGTCTATAGGAAGGTAGACGTGGGATTTTGGCAAATTTAATTTTTATTTTGTAATTCTGTCTGGCTTTGTATTGCTGAGGTTTTTGTAGTGTTGGTAGGGAAATTTGACTTTTTAACTTATTTGACCGAGTCCGCAAAGGCCCACACAGGTTTTAGACTTTTTAATTATCATTAATTTTGTATTATATTATTCAGGTTTTATTTTATTATATACTGTGTACCCCCCTTTACAGGGACACAAGACTCACACAGGTTTTCGATTATTTAATTATTATTAATTTTGTATTTTATTATTCAGGTTATTATTTTATTGTATATACTGTGTACCCCCCTTTACAGGGACACAGTAGAGTCCAGTGTCCATCTCTAATAGTACAGGTCTCTCCTCCCGAACGGATAATATTCACCGGACCTCCACTTTACAGGGGTTCGGTTTTCTCTGTAATACCTGCGCTGCTCGAGAACTCGAAACATGTTCCTCACCCCATCCGCTACCTTGAGGACTTTAGGCTCCGGAGGCTCGGCGGGATCGTCGGAGAAGGCGGGGCCTTCGCCTGCTGACGCGAGGAGGAGAATCTCATTTGGAGATGACACTCCTTCCGCCTCTCAGGGGGGCCGTACCTATCCGGGGACTCGCCGAGCTCCTGTGGACGCTCCAGCACCGCTCAAAAAGTCTGAGGCGCGATACCGCAGTCGTATTGAGGAGGCGAGAGCTTGCCTAAACAAAGCTAAGCTTAACTTGGGCAACTCTCGTAACCTCAAAACTGACATAAAAACCGCGGTACTTGATGCCATAAACAGACTTTTTGAGCTGGTGAAGGAGTCTGAGAAAGACAGGGCTCCTCTCGCACCTGCAGCCGTACCGGCACCCGCGCCCACCGCTGACCCCGTTCCCCAGTCCAACCCTGAGAGCCTTGTTAGCCAGACTGAGCTTGTCAGGACTATGAAGGAGCACATAACCTTAATTAAGGAGAACTCCGACGAGTTGGTTAAACTGCGAGACAGTCTGGCTAGCAGGGAATGTGTTGGGGAGAAGACCTACGCGAGTGTAGCGTCCGTCAGTAAGAGCCACACTGGGGCACAAACCCTGGAGCGAACGACGCTGCACTCCGTGGTTGTCTCCTCGACGCAGGATATGGATACGGGGGACGAAATCCTGGAAAGGATCAGGAAAGCGGTGGACGCGAAGGAGGGCTGGGTGCGGGTGGAGAAAGTAAGGAAGGGGAAGGATAGGAAGGTAATAATGGGTTGTGCCACCAAGGAGGAGAGAAGGAAAATTAAGGAGCGTTTAGAAGCGGCTGGAGGGAACCTTGTCGTCGAGGAAGTGACAAACCGCGACCCGCTTCTGGTTCTTAGGGACGTGCTGTCAGTGCACAGCGACGAAGAGGTATTGAAGGCCCTTAAGAACCAGAACCGGGAGATTTTTCACGACCTCGACGACAGGGAAAAACGAATGTCTGTGAAGTTTAGGAGGAAGGCTAAAAACCCGCACGTAAACAGCATTGTGCTGAGCGTGTCTCCTACGGTCTGGAAGCGGGCACTCTCTGGAGGCAAGCTCCGCATTGACCTACAGAGAGTGCGCGTTGAGGACCAGTCGCCTCTGGTGCAGTGTACCCGCTGCCTAGCATATGGTCACGGCAAGCGTCTCTGCACGGAGCCTGTTGACCTATGCAGCCACTGCGGCGGTCCACACTTAAGGGTGGACTGCCCAGTCAAACTCAGTGGCGAGGCAGCGGTGTGCGTGAACTGCACCAGAGCCGATATGGGAGAACGCCAGCACAATGCGTTTAGCAGTGAATGCCCGGTGCGCAGGAAGTGGGACGCATTCGCCAGAGCATCAATAGCTTATTGCTAAAGTTGTCAATGCGCCCACTTCCGCGTACCATGAGGTGATCACCAATTCGGCACAACCAGATGGCAGTCGCATAAATCGAACCACTGGGGTTGTCAAGAGTAAAAACTGCAACTTGAGTCAGTTTCATGAGAAACTGACTCAAGTTATACGAGAACCGAAGACAGCCCTAGTGGCATCGTTAAGTTGTGCCGAACTTGGTGTCAAGGATAAACATGAACCGATCGGATTCAAAATACTTATTAAATTAAATTATCTAGATATTAAACTATATATTAAGTATATGGTGCCGATATCAAAGAATAAAAATTAAATTTCAAATTTAAATTTCAAAGTAAAATAATGTATTAACTCGGTTTTTAATGGGCAAAATTCTTTAAAATTATATAGGTTAAATTGTGATCATGTATAGATTGTAGTATATATAATAATAGTCGAAATTCACAGAACTTAAAAATTGTTAGTAAAATAATCAGTAAACAATAAAAGAAAGCATAAACAAAAATAGATAAACAAATATAGGTACATGAATAGACAATAAGTAAACAGTGAAAACATTAATAAATAGAGCGTGGTCTACTCGGCCTCCTAAACGTCAGAGATATGTAAGACAAACCCCAGATACAAAGGTCTCTGATAATGTCAGAGGGACACTGGCGGGGCAGGAGTGTGGTTTTAGCCGGTTCGAGTCCGGCACTACCTCGACTGTCTCACAAGAGAAATTCCTGTGGGATAGTCGAGGTGTCCGCGGGGATTTCCCACTCCTGCCAAAACAAAAAAAAAAAAAAAAAAAAAAAAAAACCTAACCTAACCTAACCTAACCTAACCTAACCTAACCTAACCTAACCTAACCTAACCTAACCTAACCTAACCTAACCTAACCTAACCTAACCTAACCTAACCTAACCTAACCTAACCTAACCTTTTTTTTTTTTTTTTTTTCACGATGTGGAAATCCTCAATGGATGTCCTCCGCCCTGGGGAGAGCGGAGGGGTCTGTCAGACTCGTACTGACTAAAACCACACCGGTGTTCCATCGCACACTTGCGTCGGGGGGCAGCGGGATCTGATGCGACTTCCGCTGCCCCGGACTAGTGCCGGCCCGCTCGACCTGTGGGCCTCGTCCCGGGGGGAGTGAGGTGTACAACTCCCCCCGCTACGTCTCGGAGAGGCGCGCGTGGAACACGACGCGCCACCGTCTCGGGTCCAGTGTCATGGGGGGCGACGGATGTCCCCGAATCCGTCGCCCCTGGACCTATTTAGGGGGGCCGGAAGAGGGCGTTGTCCGCCCTCTGCCGACGCCCGGTGCGTCTGCTGCGGGTCGGGAGAGCGGTCTCGACCTCCCTCAACCTCTCCGCAGCCTCCTTCTGCGACATGACGGTTTCGCAGAAGGACACCACTGCGTCCCAGGACTCTGCACTGCCAACCATCGCGCGAGCGACGGCCAGCAGCGACAGGTCTTCTCCAACCTCTGCTACGAGGGCACGGCGCGGCTCGTCCCACGCGGCACACTCGGCCAGCGTATGCCGCGCCGTATCCTCCGTGCAGTGGACGCAGTGATGGCACCGGGCGTCCGGCTCCCTGCTTAAGCGACACAGGTACTTCCCGAAGCAACCATGCCCCGAGAGCACCTGCGTCGCCCGAAAAGTCAGGGAGCCGTGCTTCCTCCCGAGCCAGTCGTCGAGTACTGGCCGGATCGCCTCGATTGTGTCGAGGCCGGCGGTGGGAAGCTCGAGCCTCCCCCGCCATTCCGCCACCATGACCTGTCGGAGCTGAGACCGGTACACCGTGATCTGTCGGTGCACCAGCCTCTCGCCCCGATGTTTGGCCCCCTCGCGCCACTGGTACAGTGTCGCGAGGGTCTTCGCCTCCAGGTCCCACGGCGGGGATCCGGCCAGTACGCAAGCCGCCTCGTACGAGATCGTGCGATAGCCCCGTACGACCCTGACGGCCATCGCTCTCTGCGGTCTGCGCAGGACTGCGATAGTGCGGGCCGTCAGGTCGGTCGCCCATATCGGGGCCCCATAAAGGGCCATCGATCGCACGATCCCGACGTACAACCGCCTGCAGGCGGAGCTCGGGCCCCCCAAATTGGGAAGCAGCGTTGACAGCGCGCCCGCCGCGCCCATCAACTTGGGCACCAGCCGCTGAAAGTGGGGGCCGAAGTCCCAACGGCTGTCGAGCACCAATCCAAGGTACTTCATGGTTGACTCGACAGCGATCCGGACCCCCCCGACCACGATGTGTGATCCCAACGGCGGTGCCCGTCGGGGGCCATGGAAAGCGATGGCCTCCGACTTGTTGAGGGCCACTTCCAGGCCCAGGCGTCGTATGCGGCTCACCACCTGTGAGACCGCAGCCGTGGCCAGCAACGCTGCCTCCCTGTACGAGCTCCCCCGGGCCGTGACCAGCGTGTCGTCCGCATAACACGTCAGGTTCACTCCCGGCGGGAGCTCGCACCGCAAAACCCAGTCGTATCCGATGTTCCACAGGGGTGGGCCCAGAACCGAGCCCTGTGGAACACCGCACGACATCTGGCGACGGCCCGTGCCGTCGCGTCCCATGTAGGTGACACACCTTCCTGAGAGGTACGCCCCCACGATGTTGCGGAGGTAGGAAGGCACCCGATGGTATCTCAGGGCCTCCCTTATGCAACTCCAGGGCAGGGTGTTGAACGCGTTGGAGATGTCCAGAGACACCGCCAGCACCACCCCACCCTGGGACACCGCTTCCTCCGCCAGGACTCTTACTCTCCTGATGGCGTCGATGGTAGAGCGCCCACACCGGAAGCCAAACTGGCTGTCGTCCAGGTTCGGCCCCACCGTGCACAAGTGGCTGACGAGGCGATCTGCGATTACTCGCTCGAGCAACTTGCCCGCCTCGTCCAGCAGCACTATGGGCCGATAAGCGGACGACGAATCCGCAGGGCGCCCCGCCTTCTTGAGCAGGACCAGTCGACCAGCTTTCCACCTGGTAGGGAAATGACCCTGCTCAAGGCACGCCGAGAAGAGTCCTCTCAGTGGGGGCTCCAACTCCTTCAGGGCGAGGACTAGAGCGCGGCCAGGCACTCCGTCGGGCCCCGGGGCAGTGTTTTTCGCCCGGAGCCGCATCACGGCCGCGCTCATCTCCGCCTGTGTCACCTCTGGGACGGTTTCGCTCTCCTCTTCATCTGACTCTGCAGCTGTGGGCACAGCCATCGGTGGTGGCTCATGCTCGGCTCTCTCAGGAAAGAGAGCCGAGACCACGCGCTCCAGAAACTGCGGCTCGAGACCTTGCGTTAGCGGGGGGGCCCACGGCCGAAGTTTCCCTCGGACCGTGCGGTAAGGGCGCCCCCACGGATCCCCGTCTAGGGTCGCCAGCAGCTCCTCTCTGGAGCGCGTCTTCGACTCGCCGATGGCCAGCCACAGAGCCTCCTTCGCCGCGCGGTACACCTCATACCGCGCGGCTTCCTCGTCGGGATCCCGCAGACGTCTCCTCCGACATCGCGTGTACGGGCGTCGGGCGTCCGCGCACGCGACGCGCAGACGCTCGACCTCGACGCACCACCAGTACACGCGGCGCCTTGCGGACAGAGGGGAGACGCGTGGCATGGACGCGTCGCAGATTTGCGTCATCGCGTCGCCAAACCACTGCGCCTCCACATCGACGTCGACGGGACCGACGGTAGCCGACTCCCGAACCCAGGCTTGGACGATGGTGGCTTCCTCGAGAGCCTCCCTGTCGAGGCGTTTCAATGCCCAACGCGGGCCGTCTCTCCGGGGGGCCGATTGGCTACGACCTTCAGCGGTTTGGGCGGAGACGTCGAAACGTATGTATCGGTGGTCCGATAGCGTCTCCACCTCCGCTTCCACGTGCCAATCACGAACGCGGTGCACGACAGCGGGACTAGCGAACGAGACGTCCACTATGGACCCACCCCGCTGCCGCACACACGTGTTGGTCGACCCCCGATTTAAGACGGCCAGGCCCGTCGTAATGGCCCACTCCTCAAGCACATCGCCTCTCGGGTCTGTGATCGGGGATCCCCACGCCGCTGATTTGGCGTTCAGATCACCGAGAAGCAAAATGGGCCGAGGGTGAGACCGGCCGACGACGGCTCCCAACTCGACAAGGAAACTCTCGAAGTCGGCGAGACTCCTGTTGGGCGAGAAATATGCCCCGATCGTGACGATCCCGTTCACAAGGGCGGCAACCCAACCGTGACCCCGGGATACGTCGACAAGAGTCGCGCCGATGATGGCCACCAGGCCGTCCAGATCCCCTGCCCAGTTTTCCCGGGGGGGGACAAAATACGGCTCAGCGACCACCGCCACATTTATCGACCACTGCGCCATGCTCAGGACCAAGAGATCCTGAGCTCTGGTGCAGTGGTTGATATTCGCCTGGAGGAAATGGAGTGCCATTACTGACACTGCATTTCCTCGCTTCGTCCCACCACAGGCCGGGAGTCGGCCTCAGAGGTGCTAGGGGGTGCGGCCCCCGCAGCCTTGGTCCAACGCTTGCTGCGCTTTCTGGGCGCGCCGCAAGCGTTGCCGCCTATTCGGTGCCCCGCGGGCTTTCCTGCAGCTGTACACAGACTGCAGTTTGGCTCCGCGGAGCACTGGGCCGCCTTATGGCCGGGCCGACCGCAGCGATAGCACAAATCGCTGCGGTCTGTTTCGCAGGTGCAGAGTGCCTGGACGTGCCCTTTCTCCAGGCACCGGTAGCACTGCATGACCCGGGGTGCCAGGAGTTGAACTCTCGCTGACACCCAGCCCACCAGTAGACGGCCCGCGTCAGCGACCTGCTCGGCCGCAGCCACCGGACACCGGACCCAAATGGTGCCAAGCCCGCCAGCATTAACGCGGATGTCGCCTGCCCGCACATTTTCTGGCGGGCATCCGCCGCTCCGGGCTATGGCCGCCGCCACCTCCTCTGAGGTTACGGAATCGTCCAGCCCATCGACGCGAAGCTCAGCCGTCTTCATGGGTCTGGACACCCGGGCCTCCTCGGGGTTGAGGACGTCTCTCAGTTTTGCGGCTAGAGAGTCCGCCCTCTCAGCACAACTGGTCCCCGCCAACTCAAACATCTTGCCCCCCGTGGCTGCCGTTCTAAAACGGAAGCCGTCCGGGGTGCCAAAATCGGCGAAGACCAGTTTGCCCCTCGCCTCCGCCAGTACCTTCTGGTATGTGACTCCCCTCTCCTTGGCTTCGGGCTGCAGCGTGACCACTACAGCCTCGGAGCGGGGGACGCGGATTCTCGGGGCCTTCCCTTTGGAGCCCTTGGCCTTGCGGCCTCTCTTCCGCTTCTTTTTGCGGCTTTCGGCCGTCTTCCAAGCCCCCTCGTTTTCTTTGGGGGACGAGCTGCTCCCCTCAGTGGGATTACTCGTCCCCTTCCCCACCTTTTTGCCACCCTCTGTGGGCTTTTTGGGCGCCTGCGTGGGCTTTTTGGGGGCCAACGAGGGCTTTTTTGGCACGGGTGGCGCTTTAGCCACCTGGGCCCACGTTGGTCCAGCCGTTGCTGGGGCGGTCTCCACCTCCTTCCTCCGCGTGTCCGCTGCCAGCGGCGGACGAAGCCTAGTAGGGGGATTGAGCCTGGGCTCTAGGCTGTCAAACCGGGCGGTCATTATGTTCAACAGCCGGTTGAACTGGTCTTCCCCCAAAGACCCGTTCTGTGGCAGGGCACGACTGTCCGTAGTCGTCGCACCCTGCTGCCGGCTGAAGTCTGCCCTCAGGGCGCTGACCTCCTGCTGGAGCTCCTCCATCCTCGTATGGAGACGGTGATTCTCCTCTCGGAGCTTCACCGTCTCTTCCGAGGTCGTCCGGTCAAGGAGGACGTCCATTGCCTCTTTTATCCCGGTCGCCGCCTCCTTCAGGGCCCGCGTGAACGTCCCCTTCAGGTTGCCCGACTTCGTGGCCACCTTCAGGACGACGTCCACGCCGTCCAAAACCTGACGGCTAAGGGCCTCTGCCGTCAAGCCCTCAGGAGCTTCGGCAGCGTGGGACCGCCTCTCCCTTGCCTGACGAGCCAACTCGGCGACCTCGTCGGTCGCGATGGCCTTCCGGCCCTCCCGCCTCGCGGCATTGAGCTCCGCCTTGGTGGACACTAGGGCGATGGAGGCATCCCCTTGCTCCACCTGCATTGCCCCCTCGGAGTCGCTCGGCACCGGCGTATCGGGGGGCTTTAGGAAGCGGGCCCGGGAGTCACGTGACGCTGCAGGAGTGCTCGCTCCGGAAGGCGTCCCGCGTGCTCTACCCCTCCTAGTGGTCGACACCTTGGGGGCCGGCAGGTTCTCCTCGCTAGAAGACAAGCCCACCGAGCCCGCATCCGACCCACAGTCATGCGGCCGCTTCAACCAAAATTTGGAGGCAGCGGTCGCAACTGGTTGCGGTGTGACGTCGACCTCCGACGACACACGCACCCTCTCCAGAACCACACGTGGTTCCGCTGGAGCCTCTGCTCCCGTCATTAGTGACGCAGCGCCAGAGTCTGACACTGCATCCACCGCGCGGCGCGGTGTAAAAGAGATCAGGTCTTCGAAAGACCGTGACCTAGTTGAGCCTCCTCGGCTCTGGTTGCCACTGGCAAACGGGAAACGACTGCTGCCCTCCCCAGAATACGGGGGGCTTGACGATCCCGTAGGGATCGTGGCGGATTCTCCAGCTGCTGAGCAGCTGGTACCGCCCTGGGGTACATCTTTGCGAATCGTTCTTTTCATGATAATTGTTCCTTTGAAGGGTGTGGTCCCTGTCTCCCTACTTCATCATAAATAAATAAACATAAACATACATAATTTATATACATATATATACACATACATACATATATACATATCCCGCCCTCCCCCTTGATCCTTTATCGCGAAGATTCATCGCGCTCACAGTCACGTCTGATGGACAGACGCGTACCAGAGCGCGACGAATGCCGCGACCCAAGATGAAAGAGGAACCCCAACCCTGATTCACTCCCCGAGATCTTCGAGGAGTGAATCACTAATCACGTACCGTCCGATGAGCCCGCTCCGTGAGCCATCGCACGGCACACGACGAAATAACCCCAACCCTGATTCACTCCCCGAGAAATACGAGGAGTGAATCACTAATCAAGTACCGTCCGATGAGCCCGCTCCGTGAGCCATCGCACGGCACACGACGAATAACCCCGCCCCGATTCACTCCCCGAGAACTTCGAGGAGTGAATCACTAATCACGTACCGTCCGATGAGCCCGCTCCGTGAGCCATCGCACGGTACGCGACGAATATCCCCGACCCCTGATCCACTCCTCGAGGAACTCGAGTAGTGAATCGGTCATCACACATCGTCCGATAGACCCGCTCCGTGGGTCATCGCACGACGCACGATGTGACCCCTCCCCATATTCACACTCCAATGACTTGGAGCGTGAATCGTGCACTGTCCAGAACGGACAGGGCACCCCTCCCCAGAATATTAGCCACGACAGTAACATTCCCCAAGGAATAAGAAGAATTTCTTCTCATTCCTCGAGGAAGGATACTGCCGCGCCCAGGGTGCACCGGCCCAGCAGCTGCTCTTCCCTCCAGACGTATCGAGAGGGACCAGCAGCCACTAGACACGCGTGGAGGAATTCTGACGCACCCCAACCTAACCTAACCTAACCTAACCTAACCGGATATCTTCACTTCCAGACGTGCGATTTTGAAGCTTTTTTCAGCGTTTTTAGACCAAACTAGGCCTCCGCCTACGTACTGACCATATCGCACGCACACACGCGCGTCAGGACTTCATCCCTTACCACACTTAGGAATTTTTCAACTTTTTCAAAGTAAATTCTCAAAATTTAGTGTTTTTTCCAAATTTTTTGCTAAAATAGTTTCAGTTTATAGTATAAATAGTACTCACCCTTCATCCCTGAATTCTGGTTCGCGATCCGTGTCCCGGTCTCCAGGCTGTGGGGTGAAAATCAAAATTTTTTGGTTCAAAGACTGGTTTTTTGACCAAAACTCAAAATTTTTGTTCGGCACCTACCCTGTTTTATTCCACATATAGCTAGCCCGCGCGGAGACGCGTCTCTGGACACCTCGCCCGCGCCCCTAGCTCAAATAGAACATACATATTTTTTAAAAATTGTGATTTTTCATACTTCGCTGCTGGTACCAAAATCTACCTTAGGGATCGAGTAAAAAACAAAAACGTTGATATCTTCACTTCCAGACGTGCGATTTTGAAGCTTTTTTCAGCGTTTTTAGACCAAACTAGGCCTCCGCCTACGTACTGACCATATCGCACGCACACACGCGCGTCAGGACTTCATCCCTTACCACACTTAGGAATTTTTCAACTTTTTCAAAGTAAATTCTCAAAATTTAGTGTTTTTTCCAAATTTTTTGCTAAAATAGTTTCAGTTTATAGTATAAATAGTACTCACCCTTCATCCCTGAATTCTGGTTCGCGATCCGTGTCCCGGTCTCCAGGTTGTGGGGTGAAAATCAAAATTTTTTGGTTCAAAAACTGGTTTTTGACCAAAACCCAAATTTTTTGTTCGGCACCTACCCAGTTTTATTCCATATTTAGCTAGCCCGCGCGGAGACGCGTCTCTGGACACCTCAACCGCGCCCCTAGCTCGAAAAAATTTTGCCCACCCACCCGCCCTCTGGTCTATAGGAAGGTAGACGTGGGATTTTGGCAAATTTAATTTTTATTTTGTAATTCTGTCTGGCTTTGTATTGCTGAGGTTTTTGTAGTGTTGGTAGGGAAATTTGACTTTTTAACTTTATTTGACCGAGTCCGCAAAGGCCCACACAGGTTTTAGACTTTTTAATTATCTTTGTTTTTGTATTATATTATTCAGATTTTTATTTTATTATATACTGTGTACCCCCCTTTACAGGGACACAAGACTCACACAGGTTTTCGACTTTTTAATTATTATTAATTGTATATTTTTTTATTCAGATTATTATTTTATTGTATATACTGTGTACCCCCCTTTACAGGGACACAGTACAGTCCAGTGTCCACCTCTAATATTACTGGTCTCTCCTCCCGAGCGGATAACACTGACCGGACCTCCACTTTACAGGGGTTCGGTTTTCTCTGTATATATATATATCAATGCCACTCGAGACCAATATGTTCCGCACCCCATCTGCTACCTTGAGAACGCTGGGCACCGGGGGCTCGACGCGATCGCCGGAGAAAGCGGGACCTTCCTCTGCTGACGCGAGGAGGAGAATCTCCTTCGGAGAGGACACTCCTTCCGCCTCGCGGGGGGACCCTGCTACTCCGGGGACGCGCCGAGCTCCTGCGGACTTCTTGACACTGCTCAAGAAGCCTGAGGCGAGGCACCGCAGTCGCACTGAGGAGGCGAGAGCTTGCCTGAACAAGGCAAAACTTAACTTAGGCAATTCTCGCAACCTCAGGACCGACATCAAAGCTGCGGTGCTCGAGGCCATAAACAGGCTTTTTGAGCTTGTCAAGGAGTCGGAACGAGACAAGGCGCCTACCGCACCCATCGCCGTACCGGAACCCGCGCCTACTGCTGACCCAAGTCCCCATCCTATCACCGTCGACGTTCTTGCTGGCCAGACTGAGCTCCTTAACAGTCTAAAGGAGCACATCTCGGAGTTGCGAGACAACTCCGAGAAGCTTGACAGACTCCGAGACAGTCTGGCCAGCAGGGAAGGGGTGGAGGAGACAACCTACGCGAGTGTGGCGGCCGTCTGTAAGAGCCACACTGGGGCTCAGGCCCTGGAGCGAACGACGCTGCACTCTGTGGTTGTCTCCTCAACTCAGGAGATGGATACGGGGGACGAAATCCTCGAAAGAGTGAGGAAGGCAGTAGATGCGAAGGAGGGCTGGGTGCGCGTAGAGAGGGTCCGAAAAGCCAAGGACCAAAAGGTAGTAATGGGGTGCGCAACAACGGAGGAGAGGCGAAAATTAAAAGCGCGATTGGAGAAGGCCGGGGAGAACCTCGTCGTCGAGGAAGTGAAAAATCGAAACCCGCTTCTGGTTCTTAGGGACGTGCTGTTAGTACACAGCGACGAAGAGGTGCTCAGGGCCCTTAGGAACCAGAACCGGGAGATCTTTCACGGCCTCGATGACGAGGAACAGAAAATCTCCATAAAATTTAGGAAAAAGTCACGTAACCCACACGTGAGCAGCATTGTGCTGAGTGTTACCCCAGTAATCTGGAGGAGGGCACTCGAAGGAGGCAAGCTCCGTATTGACCTCCAGAGAGTGCGCGTCGAAGATCAGACGCCTCTGGTGCAGTGCACCCGCTGCTTATCGTACGGCCACGGCAAGCGCCTATGTACGGAGCCGGCCGACCTGTGCAGCCACTGTGGCGGTCCTCATCTTAGGGTGGACTGCCCAGACAAGCACAGGGGCGAAGCAGTGGTATGCGTAAACTGCACCAGAGCCAAGCTGGGGGAACACTCGCACAATGCGTTCAGTGAGTTATGCCCGATACGTAGGAAGTGGGACGCATTTGCTAGGGCATCAATAGCATATTGCTAAAGTTGTCACTGCGCCCACTTCCGCGTACACAGCGATGACCGGTTTGACACAACCAGATCGCAGACGCATTGAGCGAACCACTAGGGTTGGCTTAATGAAGAACAATAATTGGAGTCACTTTCATAAGAAAGTGGCTGGAATTATGCAGGACCGTAAGTCAACTCTAGTGGAATCGTCAAGTTGTGTCAGACTGGGTGAAAAATTCTGCAGCTGTCTTGTGGGAAAGAAATAATATTAAATTATATAATAAATATATATTATAATATTATAAGTAAATATGCAAAATCAAATTGTAAACAATTTTAGTAAAGACAATCGATATAACGCAGAAAACAACTATGTATAAGGGCATTAATTAACGGGTTGAGTGGAGATAAATGTGAGTCAAATAGCAAATTTAATAAAGTTATAAAGGCAGTTATTCATTGTATTAGTAGTTCAGTTTAAATATAAATTAAAATAATAGAGCACTAAATTAATCATAAAACACACAATTAGATTATAAAATAAGTTAGTAATAGAATTAAAACAGCACAAATGATAAAAATAGTTAAATATAGAAATTATAAACAATAGTAAAACCAGAGTATAGAGCAAGGTCTCTTCGGCCTCTTACTAAATAGTCGCAAAATAAGCCAAAAAACTCGCTACAAAGGTCTCTGATCATGTTAGAGGAACACTGGCTAGGCAGGAGTGGTTTTTAGCCGGTTCGAGTCCGGCACTACCTCGACTGTCTCACAGGAGATATTCCTGTGGGATAGTCGAGGTGTCCGCGGGGATTTCCCACTCCTGCCCAAACAAAAAAAAAAAAAAAAAAAAACCTAACCTAACCTAACCTAACCTAACCTTTTTTTTTTTTTTTTTTTTTGACGCTGGGAAAAAATGCATTACGCATGCCCTCCCGTCGGGGGACGGGAGGGGTATGTGGGACTCCCCGGGCGTGCAATACCCGGTATACCCACTAAAACGACCCAGCGCATTCCCGCTTCGTCATAGTGGAGGGGGACTGGGAATCCGGCACAGCCTTTACTTCCAGTCCCCCGCCGACGAGCACAAGGCACACCCCCCCCTCTTGCCCTCACGGCACGGGCGTGGAGGAGGGGGTTGGGAATGACCGACGGAGGTGACGGGTGCAATGCGGGCGGAGGCACCCCCGCGCCTGTCGCCCGCCCGTCACCGTGAGGAAGGAGGGCAAATGCCCCTTCCCCCCCTCTCCGCCCGCGGAGCAGCGCAGCGAGAGAGAGACCTCCCGCGCGCGCTCCGCCTCCTCCTTTTGCGAAATCGCAAAAGGAGGCTACCGCTGACCAGGCCTCCGCGCTCCCCAGCATGGCGTCCGCCAACGCCACCGGGAAGCGGGAGGCCCAGTCGCCCGCGAGGTGACGGGTGCAATGCGGGCGGAGGCACCTCCGTGCCTGTCGCCCGCCCGTCACCGTGAGGAGAGAGGGGGCAAACGCCCCTTCCCCCCCTCACCGCCCGCGGAGCGGCGCAGCGAGAGGATCATGTTCCGCGCATGATCCTCTCGCCGCGCCGCTCCGCCTCCTCCCTTTGCGAGAACCTCGCAAAAGGAGGCTACCTCTGACCAGGCCTCCTCTCCTCGCTCCCCAGCATGGTGTTCACGCACGCACGCCGGGAAGCGGGAGGCCCAGTCCCCCGCGGGGTGACGGGTGCAATGCGGGCGGAGGCACCCCCGCGCCTGTCGCCCGCCCGTCACCGTGAGGAGGGAGGGCAAACGCCCCTTCCCCCCCTCTCCGCCTGCGGAGCGGTGCGGCGAGAGGATCATGTGGTTGCTCATGATCCCCTCGCCGAGCCGCCCCGCCTCCTCCTTCTGCGAGAACCTCGCAAAAGGAGGACCCCACTCCCCTGCCGTGCCCTCTGCTACGCCCGCTGCTCAGAGGGGCACGCAGGGGAAAACGCACACCGCACTTCGCATGACGGGAGTCGATCATACGAAGTGCGATGTGCCCCCCCCCCCCAGAAAGCGCCTGGTGGTTTTTGTTGCGTCTATTTCTTATGGAATTAGACCAAGAACAGGGCGGCAACCACGTGAAGGTGAACACACCAGACTTGCCTTGAGGATCTACACGACCGTAGCGCTCTCCCTCAAGACCCCGCCACCCTACCGCCTCTGAGGGAGGCAGTAAGGTAGACCTGCATCTATGCTACCATGCAAAGCATGTCGTTGTGCAACCGCGAAAGCATAAATACAGATCGGCCCCAACCTAACCTAACCTAACCTAACCTAACCTTTTTTTTTTTTTTTTTTTTTTTTTTTTTTTTTTTTTTTTTTTTTTTTGACGCTGGGAAAAAATGCATTACGCATGCCCTCCCGTCGGGGGACGGGAGGGGTATGTGGGACTCCCCGGGCGTGCAAAACCCGGTATACCCACTAAAACGACCCAGCGCATTCCCGCTTCGCCATAGTGGAGGGGGACTGGGAATCCGGCACAGCCTTTACTTCCAGTCCCCCGCCGACGAATGCAAGGCACACCCCCCCCTCTTGCCCTCACGGCACGGGCGTGGAGGAGGGGGTTGGGAATGACCGACGGAGGTGACGGGTGCAATGCGGGCGGAGGCACCCCCGCGCCTGTCGCCCGCCCGTCACCGTGAGGAGGGAGGGCAAATGCCCCTTCCCCCCCTCTCCGCCCGCGGAGCAGCGCAGCGAGAGAGAGACCTCCCGCGCGCGCTCCGCCTCCTCCTTTTGCGAAATCGCAAAAGGAGGCTACCGCTGACCAGGCCTCCGCGCTCCCCAGCATGGCGTCCGCCAACGCACGCCGGGAAGCGGGAAGCCCAGTCGCCCGCGAGGTGACGGGTGCAATGCGGGCGGAGGCACCTCCGTGCCTGTCGCCCGCCCGTCACCGTGAGGAGGGAGGGCAAACGCCCCTTCCCCCCCTCACCGCCCACGGAGCGGTGCGGCGAGAGGATCATGTTCCGAGCATGATCCTCCCACCGCGCCGCCCCGCCTCCTCCCTCTGCGAGAACCTCGCAAAGGGAGGCTACCCCTGACCAGGCCTCCTCTCCTCGCTCCCCAGCATGGTGTTCACGCACGCACGCCGGGAAGCGGGAGGCCCAGTCCCCCGCGGGGTGACGGGTGCAATGCGGGCGGAGGCACCTCCGCGCCTGTCGCCCGCCCGTCACCGTGAGGAGGGAGGGCAAACGCCCCTTCCCCCCCTCTCCGCCCGCGGAGCGGCGCGGCGAGTGGATCATGTCCTCCAAACACGATCCTCCCGCCGCGCCGCCCCGCCTCCCCCTTTTGCGAGAACCTCGCAAAAGGAGGACCCCACTCCCCTGCCATGCCCTCTGCTACGCCCGCTGCTCAGAGGGGCACGCAGGGGAAACGCACACCGCACTTCGCATGACGGGAATTTGATCATACGAAGTGCGATGCGCCCCCCCCCCCCAGAAATCGCCTGGTGGTTTTTGTTGCGTCTATTTCTTATGGAATTAGACCAAGAACAGGGCGGCAACCACGTGAAGGTGAACACACCAGACTTGCCTTGAGGATCTACACGACCGTAGCGCTCTCCCTCAAGACCCCGCCACCCTACCGCCTCTGAGGGAGGCAGTAAGGTAGACCTGCATCTATGCTACCATGCAAAGCATGAGCAAAGCATGTCGTTGTGCAACCGCGAAAGCATAAATACAGATCCGCCCCAACCTAACCTAACCTAACCTTTTTTTTTTTTTTTTTTTTTTTTTTTTTTTGACGCTGGGAAAAAATGCATTACGCATGCCCTCCCGTCGGGGGACGGGAGGGGTATGTGGGACTCCCCGGGCGGTCGAACCCGGTATACCCACTAAAACGACCCAGCGCATTCCCGCTTCGTCATAGTGGAGGGGGACTGGGAATCCGGCACAGCCTTTACTTCCAGTCCCCCGCCGACGAGCACAAGGCACACCCCCCCCTCTTGCCCTCACGGCACGGGCGTGGAGGAGGGGGTTGGGAATGACCGACGGAGGTGACGGGTGCAATGCGGGCGGAGGCACCCCCGCGCCTGTCGCCCGCCCATCACCGTGAGGAAGGAGGGCAAATGCCCCTACCCCCCCTCTCCGCCCGCGGAGCAGCGCAGCGAGAGAGAGACCTCCCGCGCGCGCTCCGCCTCCTCCTTTTGCGAAATCGCAAAAGGAGGCTACCGCTGACCAGACCTCCGCGCTCCCCAGCATGGCGTCCGCCAACGCACGCCGGGAAGCGGGAGGCCCAGTCCCCCGCGAGGTGACGGGTGCAATGCGGGCGGAGGCACCTCCGTGCCTGTCGCCCGCCCGTCACCGTGAGGAGGGAGGGCAAACGCCCCTTCCCCCCCTCACCGCCCACGGAGCGGTGCGGCGAGAGGATCATGTTTTGCTCATGATCCTCCCACCGCGCCGCCCCGCCTCCTCCCTCTGCGAGAACCTCGCAAAGGGAGGCTACCACTGACCAGGCCTCCTCTCCTCGCTCCCCAGCATGGTGTTCACGCACGCACGCCGGGAAGCGGGAGGCCCAGTCCCCCCGCGGGGTGACGGGTGCAATGCGGGCGGAGGCACCTCCGCGCCTGTCGCCCGCCCGTCACCGTGAGGAGGGAGGGCAAACGCCCCTTCCCCCCCTCTCCGCCTGCGGAGCGGTGCGGCGAGAGGATCATGTTCCGCACATGATCCCCTCGCCGAGCCGCCCCGCCTCCTCCTTCTGCGAGAACCTCGCAAAAGGAGGACCCCACTCCCCTGCCATGCCCTCTGCTACGCCCTCTGCTCAGAGGGGCACGCAGGGGAAACGCACACCGCACTTCGTATGACGGGAATTTGATCATACGAAGTGCGATGCGCCCCCCCCCCCCCCCCCCAGAAAGCGCCTGGTGGTTTTTGTTGCGTCTATTTCTTATGGAATTAGACCAAGAACAGGGCGGCAACCACGTGAAGGTGAACACACCAGACTTGCCTTGAGGATCTACACGACCGTAGCGCTCTCCCTCAAGACCCCGCCACCCTACCGCCTCTGAGGGAGGCAGTAAGGTAGACCTGCATCTATGCTACCATGCAAAGCATGTCGTTGTGCAACCGCGAAAGCATAAATACAGATCGGCCCCAACCTAACCTTTTTTTTTTTTTTTTTTTTTTTTTTTTTTTTTTTTTTTTTTTTGACGCTGGGAAAAAATGCATTACGCATGCCCTCCCGTCGGGGGACGGGAGGGGTATGTGGGACTCCCCGGGCGTGCAAAACCCGGTATACCCACTAAAACGACCCAGCGCATTCCCGCTTCGTCATAGTGGAGGGGGACTGGGAATCCGGCACAGCCTTTACTTTCAGTCCCCCGCCGACGAACGCAAGGCACACCCCCCCCTCTTGCCCTCACGGCACGGGCGTGGAGGAGGGGGTTGGGAATGACCAACGGAGGTGACGGGTGCTATGCGGGCGGAGGCACCCCCGCGCCTGTCGCCCGCCCGTCACCGTGAGGAAGGAGGGCAAATGCCCCTACCCCCCCTCTCCGCCCGCGGAGCAGCGCAGCGAGAGAGAGACCTCCCGCGCGCGCTCCGCCTCCTCCCTCTGCGAGAACCTCGCAAAGGGAGGCTACCTCTGACCAGGCCTCCTCTCCTCGCTCCCCAGCATGGTGTTCACGCACGCACGCCGGGAAGCGGGAGGCCAACCTAACCTAACCTAACCTAACCTTTTTTTTTTTTTTTTTTTTTTTTTTTTGACGCTGGGAAAAAATGCATTACGCATGCCCTCCCGTCGGGGGACGGGAGGGGTATGTGGGACTCCCCGGGCGGTCGAACCCGGTATACCCACTAAAACGACCCAGCGCATTCCCGCTTCGTCATAGTGGAGGGGGACTGGGAATCCGGCACAGCCTTTACTTCCAGTCCCCCGCCGACGAACACAAGGCGGACCCCCCCTCTTGCCCTCACGGCACGGGCGTGGAGGAGGGGGTTCGGGAATGACCGACGGAGGTGACGGGTGCAATGCGGGCGGAGGCACCCCCGCGCCTGTCGCCCGCCCGTCACCGTGAGGAAGGAGGGCAAATGCCCCTTCCCCCCCTCTCCGCCCGCGGAGCAGCGCAGCGAGAGAGAGACCTCCCGCGCGCGCTCCGCCTCCTCCTTTTGCGAAATCGCAAAAGGAGGCTACCGCTGACCAGGCCTCCGCGCTCCCCAGCATGGCGTCCGCCAACGCACGCCGGGAAGCGGGAGGCCCAGTCCCCCGCGGGGTGACGGGTGCAATGCGGGCGGAGGCACCTCCGTGCCTGTCGCCCGCCCGTCACCGTGAGGAGGGAGGGCAAACGCCCCTTCCCCCCCTCACCGCCCACGGAGCGGTGCGGCGAGAGGATCATGTTTTACTCATGATCCTCCCACCGCGCCGCCCCGCCTCCTCCCTCTGCGAGAACCTCGCAAAGGGAGGCTACCTCTGACCAGGCCTCCTCTCCTCGCTCCCCAGCATGGTGTTCACGCACGCACGCCGGGAAGCGGGAGGCCCAGTCCCCCCGCGGGGTGACGGGTGCAATGCGGGCGGAGGCACCTCCGCGCCCGTCGCCCGCCCGTCACCGTGAGGAGGGAGGGCAAACGCCCCTTCCCCCCCTCTCCGCCCGCGGAGCGGCGCGGCGAGCGGATCATGTCCTCCAAACACGATCCTCCCGCCGCGCCGCCCCGCCTCCTCCCTCTGCGAGAACCTCGCAAAGGGAGGCTGCCTCTGACCAGGCCTCCTCTCCTCGCTCCCCAGCATGGTGTTCACGCACGCACGCCGGGAAGCGGGAGGCCCAGTCCCCCCGCGGGGTGACGGGTGCAATGCGGGCGGAGGCACCTCCGCGCCTGTCGCCCGCCCGTCACCGTGAGGAGGGAGGGCAAACGCCCCTTCCCCCCCTCTCCGCCCGCGGAGCGGCGCGGCGAGAGGATCATGTTCCGCGCATGATCCACTCGCCGCGCCGCCCCGCCTCCTCCTTCTGCGAGAACCCCGCAAAAGGAGGACCCCACACCCCTGCCATGCCCTCCGCTACGCTCAGAGGGGCACGCAGGGGAAACGCACACCGCACTTCGCATGACGGGAGTCGATCATACGAAGTGCGATGTGCCCCCCCCCCCCAGAAAGCGCCTGGTGGTTTTTGTTGCGTCTATTTCTTATGGAATTAGACCAAGAACAGGGCGGCAACCACGTGAAGGTGAACCACCAGACTTGCCTTGAGGATCTACACGACCGTAGCGCTCTCCCTCAAGACCCCGCCACCCTACCGCCTCTGAGGGAGGCAGTAAGGTAGACCTGCATCTATGCTACCATGCAAAGCATGAGCAAAGCATGTCGTTGTGCAACCGCGAAAGCATAAATACAGATCCGCCCCAACCTAACCTTTTTTTTTTTTTTTTTTTTTTGACGCTGGGAAAAAATGCATTTCGCATGCCCTCCCGTCGGGGGACGGGAGGGGTATGTGGGACTCCCCGGGCGTGCAATACCCGGTATACCCACTAAAACGACCCAGCGCATTCCCGCTTCGTCATAGTGGAGGGGGACTGGGAATCCGGCACAGCCTTTACTTCCAGTCCCCCGCCGACGAACACAAGGCACACCCCCCCCTCTTGCCCTCACGGCACGGGCGTGGAGGAGGGGGTTGGGAATGACCGACGGAGGTGACGGGTGCAATGCGGGCGGAGGCACCCCCGCGCCTGTCGCCCGCCCGTCACCGTGAGGAAGGAGGGCAAATGCCCCTTCCCCCCCTCTCCGCCCGCGGAGCAGCGCAGCGAGAGAGAGACCTCCCGCGCGCGCTCCGCCTCCTCCTTTTGCGAAATCGCAAAAGGAGGCTACCGCTGACCAGGCCTCCGCGCTCCCCAGCATGGCGTCCGCCAACGCACGCCGGGAAGCGGGAGGCCCAGTCGCCCGCGAGGTGACGGGTGCAATGCGGGCGGAGGCACCTCCGTGCCTGTCGCCCGCCCGTCACCGTGAGGAGGGAGGACAAACGCCCCTTCCCCCCCTCACCGCCCACGGAGCGGTGCGGCGAGAGGATCATGTTTTGCTCATGATCCTCCCACCGCGCCGCCCCGCCTCCTCCCTCTGCGAGAACCTCGCAAAGGGAGGCTACCACTGACCAGGCCTCCTCTCCTCGCTCCCCAGCATGGTGTTCACGCACGCACGCCGGGAAGCGGGAGGCCCAGTCCCCCGCGGGGTGACGGGTGCAATGCGGGCGGAGGCACCTCCGCGCCTGTCGCCCGCCCGTCACCGTGAGGAGGGAGGGCAAACGCCCCTTCCCCCCCTCTCCGCCCGCGGAGCGGCGCGGCGAGAGGATCATGCGGATGTTCATGATCCTCCCACCGCGCCGCCCCGCCTCCTCCCTCTGCGAGAACCTCGCAAAGGGAGGCTACCGCCGACCAGGCCTCCTCTCCTCGCTCCCCAGCATGGCGCTCACGCACGCACGCCGGGAAGCGGGAGGCCCAGTCCCCCGCGGGGTGACGGGTGCAATGCGGGCGGAGGCACCTCCGTGCCTGTCGCCCGCCCGTCACCGTGAGGAGGGAGGGCAAACGCCCCTTCCCCCCCTCTCCGCCCGCGGAGCGGCGCGGCGAGAGGATCATGTTCCGCGCATGATCCACTCGCCGCGCCGCCCCGCTTCCTCCTTCTGCGAGAACCCCGCAAAAGGAGGACCCCACTCCCCTGCCATGCCCTCTGCTACGCTCAGAGGGGCACGCAGGGGAAACGCACACCGCACTTCGCATGACGGGAGTCGATCATACGAAGTGCGATGTGCCCCCCCCCCCCCCCCCCAGAAAGCGCCTGGTGGTTTTTGTTGCGTCTATTTCTTATGGAATTAGACCAAGAACAGGGCGGCAACCACGTGAAGGTGAACACACCAGACTTGCCTTGAGGATCTACACGACCGTAGCGCTCTCCCTCAAGACCCCGCCACCCTACCGCCTCTGAGGGAGGCAGTAAGGTAGACCTGCATCTATGCTACCATGCAAGCATGTCGTTGTGCAACCGCGAAAGCATAAATACAGATCCGCCCCGCCCCAACCTAACCTAACCTAACCTAACCTAACCTAACCCGTTGATATCTTCTCTTCCAGACGTGCGATTTTGACGCTGTTTTCAGCATTCTTAGACCAAACTAGGCCTCCGCCTACGTTCTGACCACATTAAACGCACCTGCACGCGCGTCTGGACGTCATCCCTGCGAAATACTCAAAAATACTTCGATTTTTATAGTAAATCCTGAAAATCAATTGTTTTCCTAAATTCTTTTGCAAAAATAGTCTCAGTTTATAGTATAAATAGTACTCACCCTTCATCCCTGAATTCTGGTCCGCGTTCCGTGTCCCGGTCTCCAGGCTGTGGGGTGAAATTCCAAATTTTTTCTTCCAGAAACTAGTATTTCGACCTTAAGTCGAAATTTTTGTTCGGCACCTACCTTTGATTATAGCACAGATCGCTAGCCCGCGCGGAGACGCGTCTCTGGACACCTCGCCCGCGCCGCTATCCCGAAAAAACATACATATTTTTTAAAAAGAAGTATTTTTCATACATCGCTGCTGGTACCAAAATCTACCTAAGGGAACGAGTCGAAAGACCTGAGAGTGGCGGTACGAAGGCTAGGTGCCAAAAATACCGCCCCGGGACCCGACGGCTTGCCTGGCAAAGCCTGGGTCCTGGCCTCGGAGGCTCTCGGGCCCCGACTGGAAGGGCTCTTTAGCGCATGTTTGGAGAGAGGCCAGTTCCCGCTTCGTTGGAAGACGGGGAAGCTGGTCCTCATCCGGAAGCCGGGGCGCCCGGCGGACTCTCCGTCCGCCTACCGGCCCGTGGTGCTGCTCGACGAGGTGGGCAAGCTCTTTGAAAGAGTAGTTGCGAACCGCCTCGCCGAGCACCTTGCGGGGATGGGGCCGGACCTTGCGGAACACCAACTTGGTTTCCGCAAGGGGCGCTCTACGGTGGACGCCATCATGCGCGTGAGGGCCCTCACGACGGGGGATGCGGTGTCCCGGGGTGGGGTTGTCTTGGCGGTGTCTCTCGACATCGCCAATGCCTTCAACTCCATGCCCTGGAGCTGCATAAGGGAGGCACTCCGGTATCACCGGGTGCCGACCTACCTCCGTCGTGTGGTCGGGGACTACCTGGCAGACAGGTACGTCATCTACCCCGGTCGCAGTGGAGACTGGAACCGGCGAGAGATGTCGTGCGGTGTTCCGCAGGGATCGGTTCTAGGCCCATCCTTGTGGAACATCGGTTACGACTGGGTGCTGCGCGCCGACCTCCCTAGCGGCGTCAGCGTGGTCTGCTATGCGGACGACACGCTGGTGCTCGCACAGGGGGGGTCGCACGAGGCGGCGGCCGAAGTTATGACACGCGGGGTTGCGATAGTCGTTGAGAGGATCCGGCAACTGGGTCTCGAGGTGGCATTGCACAAGTCCGAGGCCATGTGCTTTCATGGGCCTCGGAATGCGCCACCTCCGGGATCCTCAGTGATGGCAGGAGGGGTTTCCATCGGCGTCGAGTCGACGCTGAAGTACCTGGGACTTGTCCTCGACAGCCGGTGGAACTTCGTGGAGCATTTCCGACGTTTGGCCCCCAGACTGGAGCGGACAGGGGCTGCCTTCAGGCGGCTCCTGCCCAACCTGGGGGGGCCGAACGCCTCCTGCCGGAGGCTCTACGCGGGAGTCGTGCGGTCCATGGCCCTTTACGGGGCCCCGGTGTGGGCACGTTCATTGAGGCGGCGTGCCGCCCACCACTTGAACGTGCCCCAGAAGGTGGTAGCCGTAAGGCTGGTCCGGGGGTACCGCACGATCTCCCGCGAGGCGGCGAACCTCCTTGCCGGATTGCCGCCATGGGATCTGGAGGCAATAGTCCTCGCGCGCCTACATGAGTGGCGCGCGGAGGCGCTACGCCGGGGGGAAACTCCGCTGCCGCGGCAAATTGTCGCTCAGCGGACGGACTTCCGGCGGGATCTCATGGCGACATGGAGAGAGCGACTATCGCAACCCCGTGCAGGGCACGCCACAATAGTGGCGATAAGTCCCCTCTTTGAGGAGTGGCTGGAGAGACGCCACGGCGTCCTCACCTTCCGCCTGACGCAGGTTCTTACCGGACACGGATGCTTCGGTAAGTTCCTGCACCGAATCGGGCGGGAGGAGACGCCCGGGTGTCACCATTGTGAGGATCGACCGGAGGACACGGTGGAGCACACGGTGGAGGTGTGCCCCGCTTGGGCGGAGCACCGCCGTGTCCTCGTAACGGCGATTGGCGGCGGCGACCTCTCGCTCCCGGCCTTGGTTCAATCCATGGTCCGGAGCGAGACGGAATGGGACGCCGTCACCTCCTTCTGCGAAGCAGTCATGCTAGCGAAGGAGGTGGCGGAACAGGACAGGGAGAGGTCCTCACGTCCCGGCCGCCGCGGGAGACGCCCCGGGCGTCGGGGGCCACGTGGTGGCTTCCGGCCACCGTAGGCGCGGGCCTGTGGACGGGGAGCTATGGGCTAGCTCGCCGTCCGTTCGTCTCATGACGACAGGCCGTGTCGACGGCGCGTTCGTGTTCCACGCGCGCCTCAAAGAGAGTCAGCAATAGTGAAGGGGTCCGCAAGGACCGAAGCCTGCCGGGGCTGCGGGACTATTCGAAAGAGATACCGTGGCCCCGGAACACAAAGGGCGATGAGGGAACATGGATGGGTTTTAGTCAGTAAAAGTCTGACACTCCCTCCTGCTCAGCCCAGAGCGGGAGAAGTCATTTGATGATTTCCCATCCGAAAAAAAAAAAAAAAAAAAAAAAAAAAAAAGGGAACGAGTCGAAAACAAAAACGTTGATATCTTCTCTTCCAGACGTGCGATTTTGACGCTGTTTTCAGCATTCTTAGACCAAACTAGGCCTCCGCCTACGTTCTGACCACATTAAACGCACCTGCACGCGCGTCTGGACGTCATCCCTGCGAAATACTCAAAAATACTTCGATTTTTATAGTAAATCCTGAAAATCAATTGTTTTCCTAAATTCTTTTGCAAAAATAGTCTCAGTTTATAGTATAAATAGTACTCACCCTTCATCCCTGAATTCTGGTCCGCGTTCCGTGTCCCGGTCTCCAGGCTGTGGGGTGAAATTCCAAATTTTTTCTTCCAGAAACTAGTATTTCGACCTTAAGTCGAAATTTTTGTTCGGCACCTACCTTTGATTATAGCACAGATCGCTAGCCCGCGCGGAGACGCGTCTCTGGACACCTCGCCCGCGCCGCTATCCCGAAAAAACATACATATTTTTTAAAAAGAAGTATTTTTCATACATCGCTGCTGGTACCAAAATCTACCTAAGGGAACGAGTCGAAAACAAAAACGTTGATATCTTCTCTTCCAGACGTGCGATTTTGACGCTGTTTTCAGCATTCTTAGACCAAACTAGGCCTCCGCCTACGTTCTGACCACATTAAACGCACCTGCACGCGCGTCTGGACGTCATCCCTGCGAAATACTCAAAAATACTTCGATTTTTATAGTAAATCCTGAAAATCAATTGTTTTCCTAAATTCTTTTGCAAAAATAGTCTCAGTTTATAGTATAAATAGTACTCACCCTTCATCCCTGAATTCTGGTCCGCGTTCCGTGTCCCGGTCTCCAGGCTGTGGGGTGAAATTCCAAATTTTTTCTTCCAGAAACTAGTATTTCGACCTTAAGTCGAAATTTTTGTTCGGCACCTACCTTTGATTATAGCACAGATCGCTAGCCCGCGCGGAGACGCGTCTCTGGACACCTCGCCCGCGCCGCTATCCCGAAAAAACATACATATTTTTTAAAAAGAAGTATTTTTCATACATCGCTGCTGGTACCAAAATCTACCTAAGGGAACGAGTCGAAAACAAAAACGTTGATATCTTCTCTTCCAGACGTGCGATTTTGACGCTGTTTTCAGCATTCTTAGACCAAACTAGGCCTCCGCCTACGTTCTGACCACATTAAACGCACCTGCACGCGCGTCTGGACGTCATCCCTGCGAAATACTCAAAAATACTTCGATTTTTATAGTAAATCCTGAAAATCAATTGTTTTCCTAAATTCTTTTGCAAAAATAGTCTCAGTTTATAGTATAAATAGTACTCACCCTTCATCCCTGAATTCTGGTCCGCGTTCCGTGTCCCGGTCTCCAGGCTGTGGGGTGAAATTCCAAATTTTTTCTTCCAGAAACTAGTATTTCGACCTTAAGTCGAAATTTTTGTTCGGCACCTACCTTTGATTATAGCACAGATCGCTAGCCCGCGCGGAGACGCGTCTCTGGACACCTCGCCCGCGCCGCTATCCCGAAAAAACATACATATTTTTTAAAAAGAAGTATTTTTCATACATCGCTGCTGGTACCAAAATCTACCTAAGGGAACGAGTCGAAAACAAAAACGTTGATATCTTCTCTTCCAGACGTGCGATTTTGACGCTGTTTTCAGCATTCTTAGACCAAACTAGGCCTCCGCCTACGTTCTGACCACATTAAACGCACCTGCACGCGCGTCTGGACGTCATCCCTGCGAAATACTCAAAAATACTTCGATTTTTATAGTAAATCCTGAAAATCAATTGTTTTCCTAAATTCTTTTGCAAAAATAGTCTCAGTTTATAGTATAAATAGTACTCACCCTTCATCCCTGAATTCTGGTCCGCGTTCCGTGTCCCGGTCTCCAGGCTGTGGGGTGAAATTCCAAATTTTTTCTTCCAGAAACTAGTATTTCGACCTTAAGTCGAAATTTTTGTTCGGCACCTACCTTTGATTATAGCACAGATCGCTAGCCCGCGCGGAGACGCGTCTCTGGACACCTCGCCCGCGCCGCTATCCCGAAAAAACATACATATTTTTTAAAAAGAAGTATTTTTCATACATCGCTGCTGGTACCAAAATCTACCTAAGGGAACGAGTCGAAAACAAAAACGTTGATATCTTCTCTTCCAGACGTGCGATTTTGACGCTGTTTTCAGCATTCTTAGACCAAACTAGGCCTCCGCCTACGTTCTGACCACATTAAACGCACCTGCACGCGCGTCTGGACGTCATCCCTGCGAAATACTCAAAAATACTTCGATTTTTATAGTAAATCCTGAAAATCAATTGTTTTCCTAAATTCTTTTGCAAAAATAGTCTCAGTTTATAGTATAAATAGTACTCACCCTTCATCCCTGAATTCTGGTCCGCGTTCCGTGTCCCGGTCTCCAGGCTGTGGGGTGAAATTCCAAATTTTTTCTTCCAGAAACTAGTATTTCGACCTTAAGTCGAAATTTTTGTTCGGCACCTACCTTTGATTATAGCACAGATCGCTAGCCCGCGCGGAGACGCGTCTCTGGACACCTCGCCCGCGCCGCTATCCCGAAAAAACATACATATTTTTTAAAAAGAAGTATTTTTCATACATCGCTGCTGGTACCAAAATCTACCTAAGGGAACGAGTCGAAAACAAAAACGTTGATATCTTCTCTTCCAGACGTGCGATTTTGACGCTGTTTTCAGCATTCTTAGACCAAACTAGGCCTCCGCCTACGTTCTGACCACATTAAACGCACCTGCACGCGCGTCTGGACGTCATCCCTGCGAAATACTCAAAAATACTTCGATTTTTATAGTAAATCCTGAAAATCAATTGTTTTCCTAAATTCTTTTGCAAAAATAGTCTCAGTTTATAGTATAAATAGTACTCACCCTTCATCCCTGAATTCTGGTCCGCGTTCCGTGTCCCGGTCTCCAGGCTGTGGGGTGAAATTCCAAATTTTTTCTTCCAGAAACTAGTATTTCGACCTTAAGTCGAAATTTTTGTTCGGCACCTACCTTTGATTATAGCACAGATCGCTAGCCCGCGCGGAGACGCGTCTCTGGACACCTCGCCCGCGCCGCTATCCCGAAAAAACATACATATTTTTTAAAAAGAAGTATTTTTCATACATCGCTGCTGGTACCAAAATCTACCTAAGGGAACGAGTCGAACCGTGTCGACGGCGCGTTCGTGTTCCACGCGCGCCTCAAAGAGAGTCAGCAACAGTGAAGGGGTCCGCAAGGACCGAAGCCTGCCGGGGCTGCGGGACTATTCGAAAGAGATACCGTGGCCCCGGAACACAAAGGGCGATGAAGGAACATGGATGGGTTTTAGTCAGTAAAAGTCTGACACTCCCTCCTGCTCAGCCCAGAGCGGGAGAAGTCATTTGATGATTTCCCATCCGAAAAAAAAAAAAAAAAAAAAAAAAAAAAAAAAAGGGAACGAGTCGAAAACAAAAACGTTGATATCTTCTCTTCCAGACGTGCGATTTTGACGCTGTTTTCAGCATTCTTAGACCAAACTAGGCCTCCGCCTACGTTCTGACCACATTAAACGCACCTGCACGCGCGTCTGGACGTCATCCCTGCGAAATACTCAAAAATACTTCGATTTTTATAGTAAATCCTGAAAATCAATTGTTTTCCTAAATTCTTTTGCAAAAATAGTCTCAGTTTATAGTATAAATAGTACTCACCCTTCATCCCTGAATTCTGGTCCGCGTTCCGTGTCCCGGTCTCCAGGCTGTGGGGTGAAATTCCAAATTTTTTCTTCCAGAAACTAGTATTTCGACCTTAAGTCGAAATTTTTGTTCGGCACCTACCTTTGATTATAGCACAGATCGCTAGCCCGCGCGGAGACGCGTCTCTGGACACCTCGCCCGCGCCGCTATCCCGAAAAAACATACATATTTTTTAAAAAGAAGTATTTTTCATACATCGCTGCTGGTACCAAAATCTACCTAAGGGAACGAGTCGAAAACAAAAACGTTGATATCTTCTCTTCCAGACGTGCGATTTTGACGCTGTTTTCAGCATTCTTAGACCAAACTAGGCCTCCGCCTACGTTCTGACCACATTAAACGCACCTGCACGCGCGTCTGGACGTCATCCCTGCGAAATACTCAAAAATACTTCGATTTTTATAGTAAATCCTGAAAATCAATTGTTTTCCTAAATTCTTTTGCAAAAATAGTCTCAGTTTATAGTATAAATAGTACTCACCCTTCATCCCTGAATTCTGGTCCGCGTTCCGTGTCCCGGTCTCCAGGCTGTGGGGTGAAATTCCAAATTTTTTCTTCCAGAAACTAGTATTTCGACCTTAAGTCGAAATTTTTGTTCGGCACCTACCTTTGATTATAGCACAGATCGCTAGCCCGCGCGGAGACGCGTCTCTGGACACCTCGCCCGCGCCGCTATCCCGAAAAAACATACATATTTTTTAAAAAGAAGTATTTTTCATACATCGCTGCTGGTACCAAAATCTACCTAAGGGAACGAGTCGAAAACAAAAACGTTGATATCTTCTCTTCCAGACGTGCGATTTTGACGCTGTTTTCAGCATTCTTAGACCAAACTAGGCCTCCGCCTACGTTCTGACCACATTAAACGCACCTGCACGCGCGTCTGGACGTCATCCCTGCGAAATACTCAAAAATACTTCGATTTTTATAGTAAATCCTGAAAATCAATTGTTTTCCTAAATTCTTTTGCAAAAATAGTCTCAGTTTATAGTATAAATAGTACTCACCCTTCATCCCTGAATTCTGGTCCGCGTTCCGTGTCCCGGTCTCCAGGCTGTGGGGTGAAATTCCAAATTTTTTCTTCCAGAAACTAGTATTTCGACCTTAAGTCGAAATTTTTGTTCGGCACCTACCTTTGATTATAGCACAGATCGCTAGCCCGCGCGGAGACGCGTCTCTGGACACCTCGCCCGCGCCGCTATCCCGAAAAAACATACATATTTTTTAAAAAGAAGTATTTTTCATACATCGCTGCTGGTACCAAAATCTACCTAAGGGAACGAGTCGAGCCCCGGGACCCGACGGCTTGCCTGGCAAAGCCTGGGTCCTGGCCTCGGAGGCTCTCGGTCCCCGACTAGAGGGGTTCTTAAGCGCATGCTTGGAAAGGGGCCAGTTCCCGCTTCGCTGGAAGACGGGGAAGCTGGTCCTCATCCGGAAGCCGGGGCGCCCGGCGGACTCTCCGTCCGCCTACCGGCCCGTGGTGTTGCTCGACGAGGTGGGCAAGCTCTTTGAAAGAGTCATTGCAAACCGCCTCGCCGAGCACCTTGCGGAGACGGGGCCGGACCTTGCGGAACACCAATATGGTTTCCGCAAGGGGCGCTCTACGGTGGACGCCATCATGCGCGTGAGAGCCCTCACGACGAGGGATGCGGTGTCCAGGGGTGGGGTGGTCTTGGCGGTGTCTCTCGACATCGCCAACGCCTTCAACTCCATGCCCTGGAGCTGCATAAGGGAGGCACTCCGGTATCACCGGGTGCCGACCTACCTTCGTCGTGTGGTCGGGGACTACCTGACGGATAGGGCCGTCATTTACCCCGGTCGCAGCGGAGACTGGAACCGGCGAGAGATGTCGTGCGGTGTTCCACAGGGATCGGTTCTGGGGCCGTCCTTGTGGAACATCGGGTACGACTGGGTGCTGCGCGCCGACCTCCCTAGCGGTGTCAGCGTAGTTTGCTACGCTGACGACACGCTGGTACTGGCACAGGGGAGGTCGCACGAGGCGGCGGCCGACACTATGACACGCGGGGTTGCGATAGTCGTTGAGAGGATCCGGCAACTGGGTCTCGAGGTGGCATTGCACAAGTCCGAGGCCATGTGCTTTCATGGGCCTCGGAATGCGCCACCTCCGGGATCCTCAGTGATGGCAGGAGGGGTTTCCATCGGCGTCGAGTCGACGTTGAAGTACCTGGGACTTGTCCTCGACAGCCGATGGAACTTCGTGGAGCATTTCCGACGTTTGGCCCCCAAACTGGAGCGGACAGGGGCTGCCTTCAGGCGGCTCCTGCCCAACCTGGGGGGGCCGAACGCCTCCTGCCGGAGGCTCTACGCGGGAGTCGTGCGGTCCATGGCCCTTTACGGGGCCCCGGTGTGGGCGCGTTCATTGAGGCAGCGAGCCGCCAACTATTTGAACGCGCCCCAAAAGGTGGTGGCCGTAAGGCTAATCCGGGGGTACCGCACGATCTCCCGCGAGGCGGCGAACCTCCTTGCCGGATTGCCGCCATGGGATCTGGAGGCAATAGTCCTCGCGCGCCTACATGAGTGGCGCGCGGAGGCGCTACGCCGGGGGGAAACTCCGCTGCCGCGGCAAATTGTCGCTCAGCGGAGGGACCTCCGGCGTGATCTCATGGCGACATGGAGAGAGCGACTTTCGCAACCCCGTGCAGGGCACGCCACAATAGTGGCGGTAAGTCCCCTCTTTGAGGAGTGGCTGGAGAGACGCCACGGCGTCCTCACCTTCCGCCTGACGCAGGTTCTTACCGGACACGGCTGTTTCGGTAAGTTCCTGCACCGAATCGGGCGGGAGGAAACGTCCGGGTGTCACCATTGTGACGATCGACCGGAGGACACGGTGGAGCACACGGTGGAGGTGTGTCCCGCTTGGGCGGAGCACCGCCGTGTCCTCGTAACGGCGATTGGCGGCGGCGACCTCTCGCTCCCGGCCTTGGTTCAATCCATGGTCCGGAGCGAGACGGAATGGGACGCCGTCACCTCCTTCTGCGAAGCAGTCATGCTAGCGAAGGAGGTGGCGGAACAGGACAGGGAGAGATCCTCACGTCCCGGCCGCCGCGGGAGACGCCCTGGGCGTCGGGGGCCACGTGGTGGCTTCCGGCCACCGTAGGCGCGGGCCTGTGGACGGGGAGCTATGGGCTAGCTCGCCGTCCGTCCGTCTCATGACGACAGGCCGTGTCGACGGCGCGTTCGTGTTCCACGCGCGCCTCAAAGAGAGTCAGCAACAGTGAAGGGGTCCGCAAGGGCCGAAGCCTGCCGGGGCTGCGGGACTATTCGAAAGAGATACCGTGGCCCCGGAACACAAAGGGCGATGAAGGAACATGGATGGGTTTTAGTCAGTAAAAGTCTGACACTCCCTCCTGCTCAGCCCAGAGCGGGAGAAGTCATTTGATGATTTCCCATCCTAAAAAAAAAAAAAAAAAAAAAAAGGGAACGAGTCGAAAACAAAAACGTTGATATCTTCTCTTCCAGACGTGCGATTTTGACGCTGTTTTCAGCATTCTTAGACCAAACTAGGCCTCCGCCTACGTTCTGACCACATTAAACGCACCTGCACGCGCGTCTGGACGTCATCCCTGCGAAATACTCAAAAATACTTCGATTTTTATAGTAAATCCTGAAAATCAATTGTTTTCCTAAATTCTTTTGCAAAAATAGTCTCAGTTTATAGTATAAATAGTACTCACCCTTCATCCCTGAATTCTGGTCCGCGTTCCGTGTCCCGGTCTCCAGGCTGTGGGGTGAAATTCCAAATTTTTTCTTCCAGAAACTAGTATTTCGACCTTAAGTCGAAATTTTTGTTCGGCACCTACCTTTGATTATAGCACAGATCGCTAGCCCGCGCGGAGACGCGTCTCTGGACACCTCGCCCGCGCCGCTATCCCGAAAAAACATACATATTTTTTAAAAAGAAGTATTTTTCATACATCGCTGCTGGTACCAAAATCTACCTAAGGGAACGAGTCGACGGTCACACATCCGCGGCTTGCTGCGCCGCCGCGCCGCACTGCGCTGCATGTGCGGCGGCTGGCAAGCCTGCCGATCACCGGGCTGGGGGCAAGGCCTGCGCTCCGCCCACCAGGGCCACTAGAGGCAAGGGCAGGCCCTCCGCCGCCACCGCCACCGTCGCCACCGCCGCAGCCGCAACTGCCGCCGCTGCCGCTCCCTCTGTCGCCGCCACAGAGGGGCCCTCACAGGGGGCCAGGTTGGAGGAAGCGGTAATGGAGTGCCAATAACGGCCCCATTACGCTTCCTCCAGGCGAATATCAACCACTGCGCCTGCGCTCAGGATCTCTTGCTCCAGAGCATGGCGCAGTGGTTGATTAACATCGCTGTGGTCGCTGAGCCGTATTTCGTCTGGCCCAGGGAAGACTGGGTGGCGGACCTAAGCGGCTCAGTGACCATAGTGTCGTCGGCCGCCGCCGGCACCCCGACCCTTGAAAGTGTCAGGAGGGGTCGGGGGTGCGTAGCAGCCCGGTTCGGGGAGATCGTCGTAGTGGGTGTCTACTTCTCCCCGAGCCGAACTCTCGCCGAGTTCCACAACTCTCTCGCAGAGTTGAGTGTCGTCGTCGGAAACCATTCCCTCCCCGTGCTTGTCCTCGGGGACTTCAATGCCAAGAACTTGGCTTGGGGTTCCCGTTGCACAGACGTGCGGGGAAGGATGGTGGAGGACTGGGCCCTGGAGAAGGGCCTGGTCGTCCTAAATCGGGGTTCTGTCGCCACGTGCGTGAGGATGCGGGGCGAGTCGGTGGTGGACATTTCGTTCGCTAGCCCCGCCCTGTCACCGCGTGTCGTTGACTGGCGCGTCATGGAGGGGGTGGAGACCTATTCCGACCACCGGTACATCCGGTTCGACGTCTCCACCCAGACCTCAAGCGCGCCGGTCCAACAGGCCCCGAGTGGTCCGCGTTGGGCGCTGAAGCAGCTGGACCGGGAGCTCCTCCTGGAAGCCTCGATCGTGCAGGCCTGGGTGACATCACCGGACAGGCCTGCCGACGTCAATGATGAGGCAGGGTGGTTCCAGGAGGCCATGTCCGACATATGTGACGTGGCAATGCCCCGAGTCCGGCCAGGAAGCGCCCGGCGTCAGGTGTACTGGTGGTCGCGAGAGCTGACGTCCCTACGGGAGGCGTGTGTGGCTGCGCGACACCTGTACGCCAGGCACCGCAGGCTCCGCATTCGCCCACCGAATGCGGCAGTCATTGAGGCGGAGCTATATGAGGGCTACAGAGCGGCGAAGACCGCCCTCCGCGAGGCTGTCCTGCGGGCCAGAGATCTGGCCCGCGAGGAGATGCTGGGGGCTCTCGACAGAGATCCGTGGGGGCGCCCTTACAAGATGGTGCGGGATAAACTCCGCACCTGGGCCCCCCCGCTGACGCAGAGTCTCCGGCCTCAGCTCGTGGAGGACGTGGTGAGCGCTCTGTTCCCCTCGCGAGGGGAACACCCGCCCCCGCCTATGGCTCCGCCGGCTGCGGTGCCGGAAGCGGACCACCAAAGTGACGACGACGACGCTCCTGAAGCGACCGGGGTAGACCTGAGAGTGGCGGTACGAAGGCTAGGTGCCAAAAATACCGCCCCGGGACCCGACGGCTTGCCTGGCAAAGCCTGGGTCCTGGCCTCGGAGGCTCTCGGGCCCCGACTGGAAGGGCTCTTTAGCGCATGTTTGGAGAGAGGCCAGTTCCCGCTTCGTTGGAAGACGGGGAAGCTGGTCCTCATCCGGAAGCCGGGGCGCCCGGCGGACTCTCCGTCCGCCTACCGGCCCGTGGTGCTGCTCGACGAGGTGGGCAAGCTCTTTGAAAGAGTGATTGCAAACCGCCTCGCCGAGCACCTTGCGGGGATGGGGCCGGACCTTGCGGAACACCAGTATGGTTTCCGCAAGGGGCGCTCTACGGTGGACGCCATCATGCGCGTGAGGGCCCTCACGACGGGGGATGCGGTGTCCCGGGGTGGGGTTGTCTTGGCGGTGTCTCTCGACATCGCCAATGCCTTCAACTCCATGCCCTGGAGCTGCATAAGGGAGGCACTCCGGTATCACCGGGTGCCGACCTACCTCCGTCGTGTGGTCGGGGACTACCTGGCGGACAGGTATGTCATCTACCCCGGTCGCAGCGGAGACTGGAACCGGCGAGAGATGTCGTGCGGTGTTCCACAGGGATCGGTTCTGGGGCCGTCCTTGTGGAACATCGGGTACGACTGGGTGCTGCGCGCCGACCTCCCTAGCGGTGTCAGCGTAGTTTGCTACGCTGACGACACGCTGGTGCTGGCACAGGGGAGGTCGCACGAGGCGGCGGCCGACACTATGACACGCGGGGTTGCGATAGTCGTGGAGAGAATCCGGCAACTGGGTCTCGAGGTGGCACTGCACAAGTCCGAGGCCATGTGCTTTCATGGGCCTCGGAATGCGCCACCTCCGGGATCCTCAGTGATGGCAGGAGGGGTTTCCATCGGCGTCGAGTCGACGCTGAAGTACCTGGGACTTGTCCTCGACAGCCGGTGGAACTTCGTGGAGCATTTCCGACGTTTGGCCCCCAGACTGGAGCGGACAGGGGCTGCCTTCAGGCGGCTCCTGCCCAACCTGGGGGGGCCGAACGCCTCCTGCCGGAGGCTCTACGCGGGAGTCGTGCGGTCCATGGCCCTCTACGGGGCCCCGGTGTGGGCGCGTTCATTGAGGCAGCGAGCTGCCAACCATTTGAACGCGCCCCAAAAGGTGGTGGCCGTAAGGCTGATCCGGGGGTACCGCACGATATCCCGCGAGGCGGCGAGCCTCCTTGCCGGATTGCCGCCATGGGATCTGGAGGCGATAGTCCTCGCGCGCCTACACGAGTGGCGCGCGGAGGCGCTACGCCGGGGGGAAACTCCGCTGCCGCGGCAAATTGTCGCTCAGCGGACGGACTTCCGGCGGGATCTCATGGCGGCATGGAGAGAGCGACTGTCGCAACCCCGTGCAGGGCACGCCACGATAGTGGCGGTAAGTCCCCTCTTTGAGGAGTGGCTGGAGAGACGCCACGGCGTCCTCACCTTCCGCCTGACGCAGGTTCTTACCGGACACGGATGCTTCAGTAAGTTCCTGCACCGAATCGGGCGGGAGGAGACGCCCGGGTGTCACCATTGTGAGGATCGACCGGAGGACACGGTGGAGCACACGGTGGAGGTGTGCCCCGCTTGGGCGGAGCACCGCCGTGTCCTCGTAACGGCGATTGGCGGCGGCGACCTCTCGCTCCCGGCCTTGGTTCAATCCATGGTCCGGAGCGAGACGGAATGGGACGCCGTCACCTCCTTCTGCGAAGCAGTCATGCTAGCGAAGGAGGTGGCGGAACAGGACAGGGAGAGATCCTCACGTCCCGGCCGCCGCGGGAGACGCCCCGGGCGTCGGGGGCCACGTGGTGGCTTCCGGCCACCGTAGACGCGGGCCTGTGGACGGGGAGCTATGGGCTAGCTCGCCGTCCGTTCGTCTCATGACGACAGGCCGTGTCGACGGCGCGTTCGTGTTCCACGCGCGCCTCAAAGAGAGTCAGCAATAGTGAAGGGGTCCGCAAGGACCGAAGCCTGCCGGGGCTGCGGGACTATTCGAAAGAGATACCGTGGCCCCGGAACACAAAGGGCGATGAAGGAACATGGATGGGTTTTAGTCAGTAAAAGTCTGACACTCCCTCCTGCTCAGCCCAGAGCGGGAGAAGTCATTTGATGATTTCCCATCCGAAAAAAAAAAAAAAAAAAAAAAAAAAAAAAAAGGGAACGAGTCGAAAACAAAAACGTTGATATCTTCTCTTCCAGACGTGCGATTTTGACGCTGTTTTCAGCATTCTTAGACCAAACTAGGCCTCCGCCTACGTTCTGACCACATTAAACGCACCTGCACGCGCGTCTGGACGTCATCCCTGCGAAATACTCAAAAATACTTCGATTTTTATAGTAAATCCTGAAAATCAATTGTTTTCCTAAATTCTTTTGCAAAAATAGTCTCAGTTTATAGTATAAATAGTACTCACCCTTCATCCCTGAATTCTGGTCCGCGTTCCGTGTCCCGGTCTCCAGGCTGTGGGGTGAAATTCCAAATTTTTTCTTCCAGAAACTAGTATTTCGACCTTAAGTCGAAATTTTTGTTCGGCACCTACCTTTGATTATAGCACAGATCGCTAGCCCGCGCGGAGACGCGTCTCTGGACACCTCGCCCGCGCCGCTATCCCGAAAAAACATACATGTTTTTTAAAAAGAAGTATTTTTCATACATCGCTGCTGGTACCAAAATCTACCTAAGGGAACGAGTCGAACTGGGAGCAAGGCCTGCGCTCCGCCCACCAAGGCCACCCGAGGCAAGGGTAGGCCCTCCGCTGCCACCGCCACCGTCGCCACCGCCGCAGCCGCAACTGCCGCTGCTGCCGCTCCCTCTGCCGTTGCCACAGAGGGGCCCTCGCAGGGGGCCAGGGAGGAAGCGTCGATGGAATGCCAATAACGGCTCCACTTCGCTTCCTCCAAGCGAACATCAACCACTGCGCCTGTGCTCAGGATCTGTTGCTCCAGAGCATGGCGCAGTGGTTGATCAACATCGCTGTGGTCGCTGAGCCGTATTTCGTCCTGCCCAGGGAAGACTGGGTGGCGGACCTGAGCGGCTCAGTGACCATAGTGTCGTCGGCCGCCGCCGGCACCCCGACCCTTGAAAGTGTCAGGAGGGGTCGGGGGTGCGTAGCAGCCCGGTTCGGGGAGATCGTCGTAGTGGGAGTCTACTTCTCCCCGAACCGAACTCTCGCCGAGTTCCACAACTCTCTCGCAGAGTTGAGTGTCGTCGTCGGAAACCATTCCCTCCCCGTGCTTGTCCTCGGGGACTTCAATGCCAAGAACTTGGCTTGGGGTTCCCGTTGCACAGACGTGCGGGGAAGGATGGTGGAGGACTGGGCCCTGGAGAAGGGCCTGGTCGTCCTAAATAGGGGTTCTGTCGCCACGTGCGTGAGGATGCGGGGCGAGTCGGTGGTGGACATTTCGTTCGCCAGCCCCGCCCTGTCACCGCGTGTCGTTGACTGGCGTGTCATGGAGGGGGTGGAGACCTATTCCGACCACCGGTACATCCGGTTCGACGTCTCCACCCAGACCTCAAGCGCGCCGGTCCAACAGGCCCCGAGTGGTCCGCGTTGGGCGCTGAAGCAGCTGGACCGGGAGCTCCTCCTGGAAGCCTCGATCGTGCAGGCCTGGGTGACATCACCGGACAGGCCTGCCGACGTTAACGATGAGGCAGGGTGGTTCCGGGAGGCCATGTCCGACATCTGTGACGTGGCAATGCCCCGAGTCCGGCCAGGAAGCGCCCGGCGTCAGGTGTACTGGTGGTCGCGTGAGCTGACGTCTTTACGGGAGGCGTGCGTGGCTGCGCGACACCTGTACGCCAGGCACCGCAGGCTCCGCATTCGCCCACCGAATGCGGAAGCCATTGAGGCGGAGCTTTATGAGGGCTACAGAGCGGCGAAGACCGCCCTCCGCGCGGCTGTCCTGCGGGCCAGGGATCTGGCCCGCGAGGAGATGCTGGGGACTCTTGACAGAGATCCGTGGGGGCGCCCTTACAAGATGGTGCGGGATAAACTCCGCACCTGGGCCCCCCCGCTGACGCAGAGTCTCCGGCCTCAGCTCGTGGAGGACGTGGTGAGCGCTCTGTTCCCCTCGCGAGGGGAACACCCGCCCCCGCCTATGGCTCCGCCGGCTGCGGTGCCGGAAGCGGACCACCAAAGCGACGACGACGACGCTCCTGAAGTGACCGGGGTAGACCTGAGAGTGGCGGTACGAAGGCTAGGTGCCAAAACTACCGCCCCGGGACCCGACGGCTTGCCTGGCAAAGCCTGGGTCCTGGCCTCGGAGGCTCTCGGGCCCCGACTAGAAGGGCTCTTTAGCGCATGTTTGGAGAGAGGCCAGTTCCCGCTTCGTTGGAAGACGGGGAAGCTGGTCCTCATTCGGAAGCCGGGGCGCCCGGCGGACTCTCCGTCCGCCTACCGGCCCGTGGTGCTGCTCGACGAGGTGGGCAAGCTCTTTGAAAGAGTAATTGCAAACCGCCTCGCCGAGCACCTTGCGGGTACGGGGCCGGACCTTGCGGAACACCAATTTGGTTTCCGCAAGGGGCGCTCTACGGTGGACGCCATCATGCGCGTGAGAGCCCTCACGACGGGGGATGCGGTGTCTCGGGGTGGGGTTGTCTTGGCGGTGTCTCTCGACATCGCCAATGCCTTCAACTCCATGCCCTGGAGCTGCATAAGGGAGGCACTCCGGTATCACCGGGTGCCGACCTACCTCCGTCGAGTGGTCGGGGACTACCTGGCGGACAGGTATGTCATCTACCCCGGTCGCAGTGGAGACTGGAACCGGCGAGAGATGTCGTGCGGTGTTCCGCAGGGATCGGTTCTAGGCCCATCCTTGTGGAACATCGGTTACGACTGGGTGCTGCGCGCCGACCTCCCTAGCGGCGTCAGCGTTGTCTGCTATGCAGACGACACGCTGGTGCTGGCACAGGGGAGGTCGCACGAGGCGGCGGCCGAAATAATGACACGCGGGGTTGCGATAGTCGTTGAGAGGATCCGGCAACTGGGTCTCGAGGTGGCATTGCACAAGTCCGAGGCCATGTGCTTTCATGGGCCTCGGAATGCGCCACCTCCGGGATCAGCAGTGACGGCGGGAGGGGTATCCATCGGCGTCGAGTCGACGTTAAAGTACTTAGGTCTCGTCCTCGACAGCCGGTGGAACTTCGCGGAGCACTTCCGACGTTTGGCCCCTAAACTGGAGCGGACAGGGGCTGCCTTCAGGCGGCTCCTGCCCAACCTGGGGGGGCCAAACGCCTCCTGCCGGAGGCTCTACGCGGGAGTCGTGCGGTCCATGGCCCTCTACGGGGCCCTGGTGTGGGCGCGTTCATTGAGGCAGCGAGCTGCCAACCATTTGAACGCGCCCCAAAAGGTGGTGGCCGTAAGGCTGATCCGGGGGTACCGCACGATATCCCGCGAGGCGGCGAGCCTCCTTGCCGGATTGCCGCCATGGGATCTGGAGGCGATAGTCCTCGCGCGCCTACACGAGTGGCGCGCGGAGGCGCTACGCCGGGGGGAAACTCCGCTGCCGCGGCAAATTGTCGCTCAGCGGACGGACTTCCGGCGGGATCTCATGGCGGCATGGAGAGAGCGACTGTCGCAACCCCGTGCAGGGCACGCCACGATAGTGGCGGTAAGTCCCCTCTTTGAGGAGTGGCTGGAGAGACGCCACGGCGTCCTCACCTTCCACCTGACGCAGGTTCTTACCGGACACGGATGTTTCGGTAAGTTCCTGCACCGAATCGGGCGGGAGGAGACGCCCGGGTGTTTCCATTGTGAGGATCGACCGGAGGACACGGTGGAGCACACGGTGGAGGTGTGCCCTGCTTGGGTGGAGCACCGCCGTGTCCTCGAGGTGGCGATTGGCGGCGGCGACCTCTCGCTTCCGGCCCTGGTTCGTGCCATGGTCCGGAGCGAGACGGAATGGGACGCCGTCACCTCCTTCTGCGAAGCAGTCATGCTAGCGAAGGAGGTGGCGGAACGTGAGAGGGAGATATCCTCACGTCCCGGCCGCCGCGGGAGACGCCCCGGGCGTCGGGGGCCACGTGGTGGCTTCCGGCCACCGTAGGCGCGGGCCTGTGGACGGGGAGCTATGGGCTAGCTCGCCGTCCGTACGTCTCATGACGACAGGCCGTGTCGACGGCGCGTTCGTGTTCCACGCGCGCCTCAAAGAGAGTCAGCAATAAGGAAGGGGTCCGCAAGGACCGAAGCCTGCCGGGGCTGCGGGACTATTCGAAAGAGATACCGTGGCCCCGGAACACAAAGGGCGAGGAAGGAACATGGATGGGTTTTAGTCAGTAAAAGTCTGACACTCCCTCCCGCTCAGCCCAGAGCGGGAGAAGTCATTTGATGATTTCCCATCCGAAAAAAAAAAAAAAAAAAAAAAAAGGGAACGAGTCGAAAACAAAAACGTTGATATCTTCTCTTCCAGACGTGCGATTTTGACGCTGTTTTCAGCATTCTTAGACCAAACTAGGCCTCCGCCTACGTTCTGACCACATTAAACGCACCTGCACGCGCGTCTGGACGTCATCCCTGCGAAATACTCAAAAATACTTCGATTTTTATAGTAAATCCTGAAAATCAATTGTTTTCCTAAATTCTTTTGCAAAAATAGTCTCAGTTTATAGTATAAATAGTACTCACCCTTCATCCCTGAATTCTGGTCCGCGTTCCGTGTCCCGGTCTCCAGGCTGTGGGGTGAAATTCCAAATTTTTTCTTCCAGAAACTAGTATTTCGACCTTAAGTCGAAATTTTTGTTCGGCACCTACCTTTGATTATAGCACAGATCGCTAGCCCGCGCGGAGACGCGTCTCTGGACACCTCGCCCGCGCCGCTATCCCGAAAAAACATACATATTTTTTAAAAAGAAGTATTTTTCATACATCGCTGCTGGTACCAAAATCTACCTAAGGGAACGAGTCGAAAACAAAAACGTTGATATCTTCTCTTCCAGACGTGCGATTTTGACGCTGTTTTCAGCATTCTTAGACCAAACTAGGCCTCCGCCTACGTTCTGACCACATTAAACGCACCTGCACGCGCGTCTGGACGTCATCCCTGCGAAATACTCAAAAATACTTCGATTTTTATAGTAAATCCTGAAAATCAATTGTTTTCCTAAATTCTTTTGCAAAAATAGTCTCAGTTTATAGTATAAATAGTACTCACCCTTCATCCCTGAATTCTGGTCCGCGTTCCGTGTCCCGGTCTCCAGGCTGTGGGGTGAAATTCCAAATTTTTTCTTCCAGAAACTAGTATTTCGACCTTAAGTCGAAATTTTTGTTCGGCACCTACCTTTGATTATAGCACAGATCGCTAGCCCGCGCGGAGACGCGTCTCTGGACACCTCGCCCGCGCCGCTATCCCGAAAAAACATACATATTTTTTAAAAAGAAGTATTTTTCATACATCGCTGCTGGTACCAAAATCTACCTAAGGGAACGAGTCGAAAACAAAAACGTTGATATCTTCTCTTCCAGACGTGCGATTTTGACGCTGTTTTCAGCATTCTTAGACCAAACTAGGCCTCCGCCTACGTTCTGACCACATTAAACGCACCTGCACGCGCGTCTGGACGTCATCCCTGCGAAATACTCAAAAATACTTCGATTTTTATAGTAAATCCTGAAAATCAATTGTTTTCCTAAATTCTTTTGCAAAAATAGTCTCAGTTTATAGTATAAATAGTACTCACCCTTCATCCCTGAATTCTGGTCCGCGTTCCGTGTCCCGGTCTCCAGGCTGTGGGGTGAAATTCCAAATTTTTTCTTCCAGAAACTAGTATTTCGACCTTAAGTCGAAATTTTTGTTCGGCACCTACCTTTGATTATAGCACAGATCGCTAGCCCGCGCGGAGACGCGTCTCTGGACACCTCGCCCGCGCCGCTATCCCGAAAAAACATACATATTTTTTAAAAAGAAGTATTTTTCATACATCGCTGCTGGTACCAAAATCTACCTAAGGGAACGAGTCGAAAACAAAAACGTTGATATCTTCTCTTCCAGACGTGCGATTTTGACGCTGTTTTCAGCATTCTTAGACCAAACTAGGCCTCCGCCTACGTTCTGACCACATTAAACGCACCTGCACGCGCGTCTGGACGTCATCCCTGCGAAATACTCAAAAATACTTCGATTTTTATAGTAAATCCTGAAAATCAATTGTTTTCCTAAATTCTTTTGCAAAAATAGTCTCAGTTTATAGTATAAATAGTACTCACCCTTCATCCCTGAATTCTGGTCCGCGTTCCGTGTCCCGGTCTCCAGGCTGTGGGGTGAAATTCCAAATTTTTTCTTCCAGAAACTAGTATTTCGACCTTAAGTCGAAATTTTTGTTCGGCACCTACCTTTGATTATAGCACAGATCGCTAGCCCGCGCGGAGACGCGTCTCTGGACACCTCGCCCGCGCCGCTATCCCGAAAAAACATACATATTTTTTAAAAAGAAGTATTTTTCATACATCGCTGCTGGTACCAAAATCTACCTAAGGGAACGAGTCGAAAACAAAAACGTTGATATCTTCTCTTCCAGACGTGCGATTTTGACGCTGTTTTCAGCATTCTTAGACCAAACTAGGCCTCCGCCTACGTTCTGACCACATTAAACGCACCTGCACGCGCGTCTGGACGTCATCCCTGCGAAATACTCAAAAATACTTCGATTTTTATAGTAAATCCTGAAAATCAATTGTTTTCCTAAATTCTTTTGCAAAAATAGTCTCAGTTTATAGTATAAATAGTACTCACCCTTCATCCCTGAATTCTGGTCCGCGTTCCGTGTCCCGGTCTCCAGGCTGTGGGGTGAAATTCCAAATTTTTTCTTCCAGAAACTAGTATTTCGACCTTAAGTCGAAATTTTTGTTCGGCACCTACCTTTGATTATAGCACAGATCGCTAGCCCGCGCGGAGACGCGTCTCTGGACACCTCGCCCGCGCCGCTATCCCGAAAAAACATACATATTTTTTAAAAAGAAGTATTTTTCATACATCGCTGCTGGTACCAAAATCTACCTAAGGGAACGAGTCGAAAACAAAAACGTTGATATCTTCTCTTCCAGACGTGCGATTTTGACGCTGTTTTCAGCATTCTTAGACCAAACTAGGCCTCCGCCTACGTTCTGACCACATTAAACGCACCTGCACGCGCGTCTGGACGTCATCCCTGCGAAATACTCAAAAATACTTCGATTTTTATAGTAAATCCTGAAAATCAATTGTTTTCCTAAATTCTTTTGCAAAAATAGTCTCAGTTTATAGTATAAATAGTACTCACCCTTCATCCCTGAATTCTGGTCCGCGTTCCGTGTCCCGGTCTCCAGGCTGTGGGGTGAAATTCCAAATTTTTTCTTCCAGAAACTAGTATTTCGACCTTAAGTCGAAATTTTTGTTCGGCACCTACCTTTGATTATAGCACAGATCGCTAGCCCGCGCGGAGACGCGTCTCTGGACACCTCGCCCGCGCCGCTATCCCGAAAAAACATACATATTTTTTAAAAAGAAGTATTTTTCATACATCGCTGCTGGTACCAAAATCTACCTAAGGGAACGAGTCGAAAACAAAAACGTTGATATCTTCTCTTCCAGACGTGCGATTTTGACGCTGTTTTCAGCATTCTTAGACCAAACTAGGCCTCCGCCTACGTTCTGACCACATTAAACGCACCTGCACGCGCGTCTGGACGTCATCCCTGCGAAATACTCAAAAATACTTCGATTTTTATAGTAAATCCTGAAAATCAATTGTTTTCCTAAATTCTTTTGCAAAAATAGTCTCAGTTTATAGTATAAATAGTACTCACCCTTCATCCCTGAATTCTGGTCCGCGTTCCGTGTCCCGGTCTCCAGGCTGTGGGGTGAAATTCCAAATTTTTTCTTCCAGAAACTAGTATTTCGACCTTAAGTCGAAATTTTTGTTCGGCACCTACCTTTGATTATAGCACAGATCGCTAGCCCGCGCGGAGACGCGTCTCTGGACACCTCGCCCGCGCCGCTATCCCGAAAAAACATACATATTTTTTAAAAAGAAGTATTTTTCATACATCGCTGCTGGTACCAAAATCTACCTAAGGGAACGAGTCGAAAACAAAAACGTTGATATCTTCTCTTCCAGACGTGCGATTTTGACGCTGTTTTCAGCATTCTTAGACCAAACTAGGCCTCCGCCTACGTTCTGACCACATTAAACGCACCTGCACGCGCGTCTGGACGTCATCCCTGCGAAATACTCAAAAATACTTCGATTTTTATAGTAAATCCTGAAAATCAATTGTTTTCCTAAATTCTTTTGCAAAAATAGTCTCAGTTTATAGTATAAATAGTACTCACCCTTCATCCCTGAATTCTGGTCCGCGTTCCGTGTCCCGGTCTCCAGGCTGTGGGGTGAAATTCCAAATTTTTTCTTCCAGAAACTAGTATTTCGACCTTAAGTCGAAATTTTTGTTCGGCACCTACCTTTGATTATAGCACAGATCGCTAGCCCGCGCGGAGACGCGTCTCTGGACACCTCGCCCGCGCCGCTATCCCGAAAAAACATACATATTTTTTAAAAAGAAGTATTTTTCATACATCGCTGCTGGTACCAAAATCTACCTAAGGGAACGAGTCGAAAACAAAAACGTTGATATCTTCTCTTCCAGACGTGCGATTTTGACGCTGTTTTCAGCATTCTTAGACCAAACTAGGCCTCCGCCTACGTTCTGACCACATTAAACGCACCTGCACGCGCGTCTGGACGTCATCCCTGCGAAATACTCAAAAATACTTCGATTTTTATAGTAAATCCTGAAAATCAATTGTTTTCCTAAATTCTTTTGCAAAAATAGTCTCAGTTTATAGTATAAATAGTACTCACCCTTCATCCCTGAATTCTGGTCCGCGTTCCGTGTCCCGGTCTCCAGGCTGTGGGGTGAAATTCCAAATTTTTTCTTCCAGAAACTAGTATTTCGACCTTAAGTCGAAATTTTTGTTCGGCACCTACCTTTGATTATAGCACAGATCGCTAGCCCGCGCGGAGACGCGTCTCTGGACACCTCGCCCGCGCCGCTATCCCGAAAAAACATACATATTTTTTAAAAAGAAGTATTTTTCATACATCGCTGCTGGTACCAAAATCTACCTAAGGGAACGAGTCGAAAACAAAAACGTTGATATCTTCTCTTCCAGACGTGCGATTTTGACGCTGTTTTCAGCATTCTTAGACCAAACTAGGCCTCCGCCTACGTTCTGACCACATTAAACGCACCTGCACGCGCGTCTGGACGTCATCCCTGCGAAATACTCAAAAATACTTCGATTTTTATAGTAAATCCTGAAAATCAATTGTTTTCCTAAATTCTTTTGCAAAAATAGTCTCAGTTTATAGTATAAATAGTACTCACCCTTCATCCCTGAATTCTGGTCCGCGTTCCGTGTCCCGGTCTCCAGGCTGTGGGGTGAAATTCCAAATTTTTTCTTCCAGAAACTAGTATTTCGACCTTAAGTCGAAATTTTTGTTCGGCACCTACCTTTGATTATAGCACAGATCGCTAGCCCGCGCGGAGACGCGTCTCTGGACACCTCGCCCGCGCCGCTATCCCGAAAAAACATACATATTTTTTAAAAAGAAGTATTTTTCATACATCGCTGCTGGTACCAAAATCTACCTAAGGGAACGAGTCGAAAACAAAAACGTTGATATCTTCTCTTCCAGACGTGCGATTTTGACGCTGTTTTCAGCATTCTTAGACCAAACTAGGCCTCCGCCTACGTTCTGACCACATTAAACGCACCTGCACGCGCGTCTGGACGTCATCCCTGCGAAATACTCAAAAATACTTCGATTTTTATAGTAAATCCTGAAAATCAATTGTTTTCCTAAATTCTTTTGCAAAAATAGTCTCAGTTTATAGTATAAATAGTACTCACCCTTCATCCCTGAATTCTGGTCCGCGTTCCGTGTCCCGGTCTCCAGGCTGTGGGGTGAAATTCCAAATTTTTTCTTCCAGAAACTAGTATTTCGACCTTAAGTCGAAATTTTTGTTCGGCACCTACCTTTGATTATAGCACAGATCGCTAGCCCGCGCGGAGACGCGTCTCTGGACACCTCGCCCGCGCCGCTATCCCGAAAAAACATACATATTTTTTAAAAAGAAGTATTTTTCATACATCGCTGCTGGTACCAAAATCTACCTAAGGGAACGAGTCGAAAACAAAAACGTTGATATCTTCTCTTCCAGACGTGCGATTTTGACGCTGTTTTCAGCATTCTTAGACCAAACTAGGCCTCCGCCTACGTTCTGACCACATTAAACGCACCTGCACGCGCGTCTGGACGTCATCCCTGCGAAATACTCAAAAATACTTCGATTTTTATAGTAAATCCTGAAAATCAATTGTTTTCCTAAATTCTTTTGCAAAAATAGTCTCAGTTTATAGTATAAATAGTACTCACCCTTCATCCCTGAATTCTGGTCCGCGTTCCGTGTCCCGGTCTCCAGGCTGTGGGGTGAAATTCCAAATTTTTTCTTCCAGAAACTAGTATTTCGACCTTAAGTCGAAATTTTTGTTCGGCACCTACCTTTGATTATAGCACAGATCGCTAGCCTGCGCGGAGACGCGTCTCTGGACACCTCGCCCGCGCCGCTATCCCGAAAAAACATACATATTTTTTAAAAAGAAGTATTTTTCATACATCGCTGCTGGTACCAAAATCTACCTAAGGGAACGAGTCGAAAACAAAAACGTTGATATCTTCTCTTCCAGACGTGCGATTTTGACGCTGTTTTCAGCATTCTTAGACCAAACTAGGCCTCCGCCTACGTTCTGACCACATTAAACGCACCTGCACGCGCGTCTGGACGTCATCCCTGCGAAATACTCAAAAATACTTCGATTTTTATAGTAAATCCTGAAAATCAATTGTTTTCCTAAATTCTTTTGCAAAAATAGTCTCAGTTTATAGTATAAATAGTACTCACCCTTCATCCCTGAATTCTGGTCCGCGTTCCGTGTCCCGGTCTCCAGGCTGTGGGGTGAAATTCCAAATTTTTTCTTCCAGAAACTAGTATTTCGACCTTAAGTCGAAATTTTTGTTCGGCACCTACCTTTGATTATAGCACAGATCGCTAGCCCGCGCGGAGACGCGTCTCTGGACACCTCGCCCGCGCCGCTATCCCGAAAAAACATACATATTTTTTAAAAAGAAGTATTTTTCATACATCGCTGCTGGTACCAAAATCTACCTAAGGGAACGAGTCGAAAACAAAAACGTTGATATCTTCTCTTCCAGACGTGCGATTTTGACGCTGTTTTCAGCATTCTTAGACCAAACTAGGCCTCCGCCTACGTTCTGACCACATTAAACGCACCTGCACGCGCGTCTGGACGTCATCCCTGCGAAATACTCAAAAATACTTCGATTTTTATAGTAAATCCTGAAAATCAATTGTTTTCCTAAATTCTTTTGCAAAAATAGTCTCAGTTTATAGTATAAATAGTACTCACCCTTCATCCCTGAATTCTGGTCCGCGTTCCGTGTCCCGGTCTCCAGGCTGTGGGGTGAAATTCCAAATTTTTTCTTCCAGAAACTAGTATTTCGACCTTAAGTCGAAATTTTTGTTCGGCACCTACCTTTGATTATAGCACAGATCGCTAGCCCGCGCGGAGACGCGTCTCTGGACACCTCGCCCGCGCCGCTATCCCGAAAAAACATACATATTTTTTAAAAAGAAGTATTTTTCATACATCGCTGCTGGTACCAAAATCTACCTAAGGGAACGAGTCGAAAACAAAAACGTTGATATCTTCTCTTCCAGACGTGCGATTTTGACGCTGTTTTCAGCATTCTTAGACCAAACTAGGCCTCCGCCTACGTTCTGACCACATTAAACGCACCTGCACGCGCGTCTGGACGTCATCCCTGCGAAATACTCAAAAATACTTCGATTTTTATAGTAAATCCTGAAAATCAATTGTTTTCCTAAATTCTTTTGCAAAAATAGTCTCAGTTTATAGTATAAATAGTACTCACCCTTCATCCCTGAATTCTGGTCCGCGTTCCGTGTCCCGGTCTCCAGGCTGTGGGGTGAAATTCCAAATTTTTTCTTCCAGAAACTAGTATTTCGACCTTAAGTCGAAATTTTTGTTCGGCACCTACCTTTGATTATAGCACAGATCGCTAGCCCGCGCGGAGACGCGTCTCTGGACACCTCGCCCGCGCCGCTATCCCGAAAAAACATACATATTTTTTAAAAAGAAGTATTTTTCATACATCGCTGCTGGTACCAAAATCTACCTAAGGGAACGAGTCGAAAACAAAAACGTTGATATCTTCTCTTCCAGACGTGCGATTTTGACGCTGTTTTCAGCATTCTTAGACCAAACTAGGCTTCCGCCTACGTTCTGACCACATTAAACGCACCTGCACGCGCGTCTGGACGTCATCCCTGCGAAATACTCAAAAATACTTCGATTTTTATAGTAAATCCTGAAAATCAATTGTTTTCCTAAATTCTTTTGCAAAAATAGTCTCAGTTTATAGTATAAATAGTACTCACCCTTCATCCCTGAATTCTGGTCCGCGTTCCGTGTCCCGGTCTCCAGGCTGTGGGGTGAAATTCCAAATTTTTTCTTCCAGAAACTAGTATTTCGACCTTAAGTCGAAATTTTTGTTCGGCACCTACCTTTGATTATAGCACAGATCGCTAGCCCGCGCGGAGACGCGTCTCTGGACACCTCGCCCGCGCCGCTATCCCGAAAAAACATACATATTTTTTAAAAAGAAGTATTTTTCATACATCGCTGCTGGTACCAAAATCTACCTAAGGGAACGAGTCGAAAACAAAAACGTTGATATCTTCTCTTCCAGACGTGCGATTTTGACGCTGTTTTCAGCATTCTTAGACCAAACTAGGCCTCCGCCTACGTTCTGACCACATTAAACGCACCTGCACGCGCGTCTGGACGTCATCCCTGCGAAATACTCAAAAATACTTCGATTTTTATAGTAAATCCTGAAAATCAATTGTTTTCCTAAATTCTTTTGCAAAAATAGTCTCAGTTTATAGTATAAATAGTACTCACCCTTCATCCCTGAATTCTGGTCCGCGTTCCGTGTCCCGGTCTCCAGGCTGTGGGGTGAAATTCCAAATTTTTTCTTCCAGAAACTAGTATTTCGACCTTAAGTCGAAATTTTTGTTCGGCACCTACCTTTGATTATAGCACAGATCGCTAGCCCGCGCGGAGACGCGTCTCTGGACACCTCGCCCGCGCCGCTATCCCGAAAAAACATACATATTTTTTAAAAAGAAGTATTTTTCATACATCGCTGCTGGTACCAAAATCTACCTAAGGGAACGAGTCGAAAACAAAAACGTTGATATCTTCTCTTCCAGACGTGCGATTTTGACGCTGTTTTCAGCATTCTTAGACCAAACTAGGCCTCCGCCTACGTTCTGACCACATTAAACGCACCTGCACGCGCGTCTGGACGTCATCCCTGCGAAATACTCAAAAATACTTCGATTTTTATAGTAAATCCTGAAAATCAATTGTTTTCCTAAATTCTTTTGCAAAAATAGTCTCAGTTTATAGTATAAATAGTACTCACCCTTCATCCCTGAATTCTGGTCCGCGTTCCGTGTCCCGGTCTCCAGGCTGTGGGGTGAAATTCCAAATTTTTTCTTCCAGAAACTAGTATTTCGACCTTAAGTCGAAATTTTTGTTCGGCACCTACCTTTGATTATAGCACAGATCGCTAGCCCGCGCGGAGACGCGTCTCTGGACACCTCGCCCGCGCCGCTATCCCGAAAAAACATACATATTTTTTAAAAAGAAGTATTTTTCATACATCGCTGCTGGTACCAAAATCTACCTAAGGGAACGAGTCGAAAACAAAAACGTTGATATCTTCTCTTCCAGACGTGCGATTTTGACGCTGTTTTCAGCATTCTTAGACCAAACTAGGCCTCCGCCTACGTTCTGACCACATTAAACGCACCTGCACGCGCGTCTGGACGTCATCCCTGCGAAATACTCAAAAATACTTCGATTTTTATAGTAAATCCTGAAAATCAATTGTTTTCCTAAATTCTTTTGCAAAAATAGTCTCAGTTTATAGTATAAATAGTACTCACCCTTCATCCCTGAATTCTGGTCCGCGTTCCGTGTCCCGGTCTCCAGGCTGTGGGGTGAAATTCCAAATTTTTTCTTCCAGAAACTAGTATTTCGACCTTAAGTCGAAATTTTTGTTCGGCACCTACCTTTGATTATAGCACAGATCGCTAGCCCGCGCGGAGACGCGTCTCTGGACACCTCGCCCGCGCCGCTATCCCGAAAAAACATACATATTTTTTAAAAAGAAGTATTTTTCATACATCGCTGCTGGTACCAAAATCTACCTAAGGGAACGAGTCGAAAACAAAAACGTTGATATCTTCTCTTCCAGACGTGCGATTTTGACGCTGTTTTCAGCATTCTTAGACCAAACTAGGCCTCCGCCTACGTTCTGACCACATTAAACGCACCTGCACGCGCGTCTGGACGTCATCCCTGCGAAATACTCAAAAATACTTCGATTTTTATAGTAAATCCTGAAAATCAATTGTTTTCCTAAATTCTTTTGCAAAAATAGTCTCAGTTTATAGTATAAATAGTACTCACCCTTCATCCCTGAATTCTGGTCCGCGTTCCGTGTCCCGGTCTCCAGGCTGTGGGGTGAAATTCCAAATTTTTTCTTCCAGAAACTAGTATTTCGACCTTAAGTCGAAATTTTTGTTCGGCACCTACCTTTGATTATAGCACAGATCGCTAGCCCGCGCGGAGACGCGTCTCTGGACACCTCGCCCGCGCCGCTATCCCGAAAAAACATACATATTTTTTAAAAAGAAGTATTTTTCATACATCGCTGCTGGTACCAAAATCTACCTAAGGGAACGAGTCGAGCCGCCGCCGGCACCCCGACCCTTGAAAGTGTCAGGAGGGGTCGGGGGTGCGTAGCAGCCCGGTTCGGGGAGATCGTCGTAGTGGGTGTCTACTTCTCCCCGAGCCGAACTCTCGCCGAGTTCCACAACTCTCTCGCAGAGTTGAGTGTCGTCGTCGGAAACCATTCCCTCCCCGTGCTTGTCCTCGGGGACTTCAATGCCAAGAACTTGGCTTGGGGTTCCCGTTGCACAGACGTGCGGGGAAGGATGGTGGAGGACTGGGCCCTGGAGAAGGGCCTGGTCGTCCTAAATCGGGGTTCTGTCGCCACGTGCGTGAGGATGCGGGGCGAGTCGGTGGTGGACATTTCGTTCGCTAGCCCCGCCCTGTCACCGCGTGTCGTTGACTGGCGCGTCATGGAGGGGGTGGAGACCTATTCCGACCACCGGTACATCCGGTTCGACGTCTCCACCCAGACCTCAAGCGCGCCGGTCCAACAGGCCCCGAGTGGTCCGCGTTGGGCGCTGAAGCAGCTGGACCGGGAGCTCCTCCTGGAAGCCTCGATCGTGCAGGCCTGGGTGACATCACCGGACAGGCCTGCCGACGTCAATGATGAGGCAGGGTGGTTCCAGGAGGCCATGTCCGACATATGTGACGTGGCAATGCCCCGAGTCCGGCCAGGAAGCGCCCGGCGTCAGGTGTACTGGTGGTCGCGAGAGCTGACGTCCCTACGGGAGGCGTGTGTGGCTGCGCGACACCTGTACGCCAGGCACCGCAGGCTCCGCATTCGCCCACCGAATGCGGCAGCCATTGAGGCGGAGCTCTATGAGGGCTACAGAGCGGCGAAGACCGCCCTCCGCGAGGCTGTCCTGCGGGCCAGAGATCTGGCCCGCGAGGAGATGCTGGGGGCTCTCGACAGAGATCCGTGGGGGCGCCCTTACAAGATGGTGCGGGATAAACTCCGCACCTGGGCCCCCCCGCTGACGCAGAGTCTCCGGCCTCAGCTCGTGGAGGACGTGGTGAGCGCTCTGTTCCCCTCGCGAGGGGAACACCCGCCCCCGCCTATGGCTCCGCCGGCTGCGGTGCCGGAAGCGGACCACCAAAGTGACGACGACGACGCTCCTGAAGTGACCGGGGTAGACCTGAGAGTGGCGGTACGAAGGCTAGGTGCCAAAAATACCGCCCCGGGACCCGACGGCTTGCCTGGCAAAGCCTGGGTCCTGGCTTCGGAGGCTCTCGGGCCCCGACTGGAAGGGCTCTTTAGCGCATGTTTGGAGAGAGGCCAGTTCCCGCTTCGTTGGAAGACGGGGAAGCTGGTCCTCATCCGGAAGCCGGGGCGCCCGGCGGACTCTCCGTCCGCCTACCGGCCCGTGGTGCTGCTCGACGAGGTGGGCAAGCTCTTTGAAAGAGTAGTTGCAAACCGCCTCGCCGAGCACCTTGCGGGGATGGGGCCGGACCTTGCGGAACACCAGTATGGTTTCCGCAAGGGGCGCTCTACGGTGGACGCCATCATGCGCGTGAGGGCCCTCACGACGGGGGATGCGGTGTCCCGGGGTGGGGTTGTCTTGGCGGTGTCTCTCGACATCGCCAATGCCTTCAACTCCATGCCCTGGAGCTGCATAAGGGAGGCACTCCGGTATCACCGGGTGCCGACCTACCTCCGTCGTGTGGTCGGGGACTACCTGGCGGACAGGTACGTCATCTACCCCGGTCGCAGTGGAGACTGGAACCGGCGAGAGATGTCGTGCGGTGTTCCGCAGGGATCGGTTCTAGGCCCATCCTTGTGGAACATCGGTTACGACTGGGTGCTGCGCGCCGACCTCCCTAGCGGCGTCAGCGTGGTCTGCTATGCGGACGACACGCTGGTGCTCGCACAGGGGGGGTCGCACGAGGCGGCGGCCGAAGTTATGACACGCGGGGTTGCGATAGTCGTTGAGAGGATCCGGCAACTGGGTCTCGAGGTGGCATTGCACAAGTCCGAGGCCATGTGCTTTCATGGGCCTCGGAATGCGCCACCTCCGGGATCCTCAGTGATGGCAGGAGGGGTTTCCATCGGCGTCGAGTCGACGCTGAAGTACCTGGGACTTGTCCTCGACAGCCGGTGGAACTTCGTGGAGCATTTCCGACGTTTGGCCCCCAGACTGGAGCGGACAGGGGCTGCCTTCAGGCGGCTCCTGCCCAACCTGGGGGGGCCGAACGCCTCCTGCCGGAGGCTCTACGCGGGAGTCGTGCGGTCCATGGCCCTTTACGGGGCCCCGGTGTGGGCACGTTCATTGAAGCGGCGTGCCGCCCACCACTTGAACGTGCCCCAGAAGGTGGTAGCCGTAAGGCTGGTCCGGGGGTACCGCACGATCTCCCGCGAGGCGGCGAACCTCCTTGCCGGATTGCCGCCATGGGATCTGGAGGCAATAGTCCTCGCGCGCCTACATGAGTGGCGCGCGGAGGCGCTACGCCGGGGGGAAACTCCGCTGCCGCGGCAAATTGTCGCTCAGCGGACGGACTTCCGGCGGGATCTCATGGCGACATGGAGAGAGCGACTATCGCAACCCCGTGCAGGGCACGCCACAATAGTGGCGATAAGTCCCCTCTTTGAGGAGTGGCTGGAGAGACGCCACGGCGTCCTCACCTTCCGCCTGACGCAGGTTCTTACCGGACACGGATGTTTCGGTAAGTTCCTGCACCGAATCGGGCGGGAGGAAACGCCCGGGTGCTATCATTGTGAGGATAGGCCGGAGGACACGGTGGAGCACACTGTGGAGGTGTGCCCCGCTTGGGTGGAGCACCGCCGTGTCCTCGAGGTGGCGATCGGCGGCGGCGACCTCTCGCTCCCGGCCCTGGTTCGTGCCATGGTCCGGGGCGAGACGGAATGGGACGCCGTCACCTCCTTCTGCGAAGCAGTCATGCTAGCGAAGGAGGTGGCGGAACAGGACAGGGAGAGATCCTCTCGTCCCGGCCGCCGCGGGAGACGCCCCGGGCGTCGGGGGCCACGTGGTGGCTTCCGGCCACCGTAGGCGCGGGCCTGTGGACGGGGAGCTATGGGCTAGCTCGCCGTCCGTTCGTCTCATGACGACAGGCCGTGTCGACGGCGCGTTCGTGTTCCACGCGCGCCTCAAAGAGAGTCAGCAATAAGGAAGGGGTCCGCAAGGACCGAAGCCTGCCGGGGCTGCGGGACTATTCGAAAGAGATACCGTGGCCCCGGAACACAAAGGGCGATGAAGGAACATGGATGGGTTTTAGTCAGTAAAAGTCTGACACTCCCTCCTGCTCAGCCCAGAGCGGGAGAAGTCATTTGATGATTTCCCATCCGAAAAAAAAAAAAAAAAAAAAAAAAAAAGGGAACGAGTCGAAAACAAAAACGTTGATATCTTCTCTTCCAGACGTGCGATTTTGACGCTGTTTTCAGCATTCTTAGACCAAACTAGGCCTCCGCCTACGTTCTGACCACATTAAACGCACCTGCACGCGCGTCTGGACGTCATCCCTGCGAAATACTCAAAAATACTTCGATTTTTATAGTAAATCCTGAAAATCAATTGTTTTCCTAAATTCTTTTGCAAAAATAGTCTCAGTTTATAGTATAAATAGTACTCACCCTTCATCCCTGAATTCTGGTCCGCGTTCCGTGTCCCGGTCTCCAGGCTGTGGGGTGAAATTCCAAATTTTTTCTTCCAGAAACTAGTATTTCGACCTTAAGTCGAAATTTTTGTTCGGCACCTACCTTTGATTATAGCACAGATCGCTAGCCCGCGCGGAGACGCGTCTCTGGACACCTCGCCCGCGCCGCTATCCCGAAAAAACATACATATTTTTTAAAAAGAAGTATTTTTCATACATCGCTGCTGGTACCAAAATCTACCTAAGGGAACGAGTCGAAAACAAAAACGTTGATATCTTCTCTTCCAGACGTGCGATTTTGACGCTGTTTTCAGCATTCTTAGACCAAACTAGGCCTCCGCCTACGTTCTGACCACATTAAACGCACCTGCACGCGCGTCTGGACGTCATCCCTGCGAAATACTCAAAAATACTTCGATTTTTATAGTAAATCCTGAAAATCAATTGTTTTCCTAAATTCTTTTGCAAAAATAGTCTCAGTTTATAGTATAAATAGTACTCACCCTTCATCCCTGAATTCTGGTCCGCGTTCCGTGTCCCGGTCTCCAGGCTGTGGGGTGAAATTCCAAATTTTTTCTTCCAGAAACTAGTATTTCGACCTTAAGTCGAAATTTTTGTTCGGCACCTACCTTTGATTATAGCACAGATCGCTAGCCCGCGCGGAGACGCGTCTCTGGACACCTCGCCCGCGCCGCTATCCCGAAAAAACATACATATTTTTTAAAAAGAAGTATTTTTCATACATCGCTGCTGGTACCAAAATCTACCTAAGGGAACGAGTCGAAAACAAAAACGTTGATATCTTCTCTTCCAGACGTGCGATTTTGACGCTGTTTTCAGCATTCTTAGACCAAACTAGGCCTCCGCCTACGTTCTGACCACATTAAACGCACCTGCACGCGCGTCTGGACGTCATCCCTGCGAAATACTCAAAAATACTTCGATTTTTATAGTAAATCCTGAAAATCAATTGTTTTCCTAAATTCTTTTGCAAAAATAGTCTCAGTTTATAGTATAAATAGTACTCACCCTTCATCCCTGAATTCTGGTCCGCGTTCCGTGTCCCGGTCTCCAGGCTGTGGGGTGAAATTCCAAATTTTTTCTTCCAGAAACTAGTATTTCGACCTTAAGTCGAAATTTTTGTTCGGCACCTACCTTTGATTATAGCACAGATCGCTAGCCCGCGCGGAGACGCGTCTCTGGACACCTCGCCCGCGCCGCTATCCCGAAAAAACATACATATTTTTTAAAAAGAAGTATTTTTCATACATCGCTGCTGGTACCAAAATCTACCTAAGGGAACGAGTCGAAAACAAAAACGTTGATATCTTCTCTTCCAGACGTGCGATTTTGACGCTGTTTTCAGCATTCTTAGACCAAACTAGGCCTCCGCCTACGTTCTGACCACATTAAACGCACCTGCACGCGCGTCTGGACGTCATCCCTGCGAAATACTCAAAAATACTTCGATTTTTATAGTAAATCCTGAAAATCAATTGTTTTCCTAAATTCTTTTGCAAAAATAGTCTCAGTTTATAGTATAAATAGTACTCACCCTTCATCCCTGAATTCTGGTCCGCGTTCCGTGTCCCGGTCTCCAGGCTGTGGGGTGAAATTCCAAATTTTTTCTTCCAGAAACTAGTATTTCGACCTTAAGTCGAAATTTTTGTTCGGCACCTACCTTTGATTATAGCACAGATCGCTAGCCCGCGCGGAGACGCGTCTCTGGGACACCTCGCCCGCGCCGCTATCCCGAAAAAACATACATATTTTTTAAAAAAGAAGTATTTTCATACATCGCTGCTGGTACCAAAATCTACCTAAGGGAACGAGTCGAAAACAAAAACGTTGATATCTTCTCTTCCAGACGTGCGATTTTGACGCTGTTTTCAGCATTCTTAGACCAAACTAGGCCTCCGCCTACGTTCTGACTACATTAAACGCACCTGCACGCGCGTCTGGACGTCATCCCTGCGAAATACTCAAAAATACTTCGATTTTTATAGTAAATCCTGAAAATCAATTGTTTTCCTAAATTCTTTTGCAAAAATAGTTTTAGTTTATAGTATAAATAGTACTCACCCTTCATCCCTGAATTCTGGTCCGCGCTCCGTGTCCCGGTCTCCAGGCTGTGGGGTGAAATTCCAAATTTTTTCTTCCAGAAACTAGTATTTCGACCTTAAGTCGAAATTTTTGTTCGGCACCTACCTTTGATTATAGCACAGATCGCTAGCCCGCGCGGAGACGCGTCTCTGGACACCTCGCCCGCGCCGCTATCCCGAAAAAACATACATATTTTTTAAAAAAGAAGTATTTTCATACATCGCTGCTGGTACCAAAATCTACCTAAGGGAACGAGTCGAAAACAAAAACGTTGATATCTTCTCTTCCAGACGTGCGATTTTGACGCTGTTTTCAGCATTCTTAGACCAAACTAGGCCTCCGCCTACGTTCTGACTACATTAAACGCACCTGCACGCGCGTCTGGACGTCATCCCTGCGAAATACTCAAAAATACTTCGATTTTTATAGTAAATCCTGAAAATCAATTGTTTTCCTAAATTCTTTTGCAAAAATAGTTTTAGTTTATAGTATAAATAGTACTCACCCTTCATCCCTGAATTCTGGTCCGCGCTCCGTGTCCCGGTCTCCAGGCTGTGGGGTGAAATTCCAAATTTTTTCTTCCAGAAACTAGTATTTCGACCTTAAGTCGAAATTTTTGTTCGGCACCTACCTTTGATTATAGCACAGATCGCTAGCCCGCGCGGAGACGCGTCTCTGGACACCTCGCCCGCGCCGCTATCCCGAAAAAACATACATATTTTTTAAAAAAGAAGTATTTTCATACATCGCTGCTGGTACCAAAATCTACCTAAGGGAACGAGTCGAAAACAAAAACGTTGATATCTTCTCTTCCAGACGTGCGATTTTGACGCTGTTTTCAGCATTCTTAGACCAAACTAGGCCTCCGCCTACGTTCTGACTACATTAAACGCACCTGCACGCGCGTCTGGACGTCATCCCTGCGAAATACTCAAAAATACTTCGATTTTTATAGTAAATCCTGAAAATCAATTGTTTTCCTAAATTCTTTTGCAAAAATAGTTTTAGTTTATAGTATAAATAGTACTCACCCTTCATCCCTGAATTCTGGTCCGCGCTCCGTGTCCCGGTCTCCAGGCTGTGGGGTGAAATTCCAAATTTTTTCTTCCAGAAACTAGTATTTCGACCTTAAGTCGAAATTTTTGTTCGGCACCTACCTTTGATTATAGCACAGATCGCTAGCCCGCGCGGAGACGCGTCTCTGGACACCTCGCCCGCGCCGCTATCCCGAAAAAACATACATATTTTTTAAAAAAGAAGTATTTTCATACATCGCTGCTGGTACCAAAATCTACCTAAGGGAACGAGTCGAAAACAAAAACGTTGATATCTTCTCTTCCAGACGTGCGATTTTGACGCTGTTTTCAGCATTCTTAGACCAAACTAGGCCTCCGCCTACGTTCTGACTACATTAAACGCACCTGCACGCGCGTCTGGACGTCATCCCTGCGAAATACTCAAAAATACTTCGATTTTTATAGTAAATCCTGAAAATCAATTGTTTTCCTAAATTCTTTTGCAAAAATAGTTTTAGTTTATAGTATAAATAGTACTCACCCTTCATCCCTGAATTCTGGTCCGCGCTCCGTGTCCCGGTCTCCAGGCTGTGGGGTGAAATTCCAAATTTTTTCTTCCAGAAACTAGTATTTCGACCTTAAGTCGAAATTTTTGTTCGGCACCTACCTTTGATTATAGCACAGATCGCTAGCCCGCGCGGAGACGCGTCTCTGGACACCTCGCCCGCGCCGCTATCCCGAAAAAACATACATATTTTTTAAAAAAGAAGTATTTTCATACATCGCTGCTGGTACCAAAATCTACCTAAGGGAACGAGTCGAAAACAAAAACGTTGATATCTTCTCTTCCAGACGTGCGATTTTGACGCTGTTTTCAGCATTCTTAGACCAAACTAGGCCTCCGCCTACGTTCTGACTACATTAAACGCACCTGCACGCGCGTCTGGACGTCATCCCTGCGAAATACTCAAAAATACTTCGATTTTTATAGTAAATCCTGAAAATCAATTGTTTTCCTAAATTCTTTTGCAAAAATAGTTTTAGTTTATAGTATAAATAGTACTCACCCTTCATCCCTGAATTCTGGTCCGCGCTCCGTGTCCCGGTCTCCAGGCTGTGGGGTGAAATTCCAAATTTTTTCTTCCAGAAACTAGTATTTCGACCTTAAGTCGAAATTTTTGTTCGGCACCTACCTTTGATTATAGCACAGATCGCTAGCCCGCGCGGAGACGCGTCTCTGGACACCTCGCCCGCGCCGCTATCCCGAAAAAACATACATATTTTTTAAAAAAGAAGTATTTTCATACATCGCTGCTGGTACCAAAATCTACCTAAGGGAACGAGTCGAAAACAAAAACGTTGATATCTTCTCTTCCAGACGTGCGATTTTGACGCTGTTTTCAGCATTCTTAGACCAAACTAGGCCTCCGCCTACGTTCTGACTACATTAAACGCACCTGCACGCGCGTCTGGACGTCATCCCTGCGAAATACTCAAAAATACTTCGATTTTTATAGTAAATCCTGAAAATCAATTGTTTTCCTAAATTCTTTTGCAAAAATAGTTTTAGTTTATAGTATAAATAGTACTCACCCTTCATCCCTGAATTCTGGTCCGCGCTCCGTGTCCCGGTCTCCAGGCTGTGGGGTGAAATTCCAAATTTTTTCTTCCAGAAACTAGTATTTCGACCTTAAGTCGAAATTTTTGTTCGGCACCTACCTTTGATTATAGCACAGATCGCTAGCCCGCGCGGAGACGCGTCTCTGGACACCTCGCCCGCGCCGCTATCCCGAAAAAACATACATATTTTTTAAAAAAGAAGTATTTTCATACATCGCTGCTGGTACCAAAATCTACCTAAGGGAACGAGTCGAAAACAAAAACGTTGATATCTTCTCTTCCAGACGTGCGATTTTGACGCTGTTTTCAGCATTCTTAGACCAAACTAGGCCTCCGCCTACGTTCTGACTACATTAAACGCACCTGCACGCGCGTCTGGACGTCATCCCTGCGAAATACTCAAAAATACTTCGATTTTTATAGTAAATCCTGAAAATCAATTGTTTTCCTAAATTCTTTTGCAAAAATAGTTTTAGTTTATAGTATAAATAGTACTCACCCTTCATCCCTGAATTCTGGTCCGCGCTCCGTGTCCCGGTCTCCAGGCTGTGGGGTGAAATTCCAAATTTTTTCTTCCAGAAACTAGTATTTCGACCTTAAGTCGAAATTTTTGTTCGGCACCTACCTTTGATTATAGCACAGATCGCTAGCCCGCGCGGAGACGCGTCTCTGGACACCTCGCCCGCGCCGCTATCCCGAAAAAACATACATATTTTTTAAAAAAGAAGTATTTTCATACATCGCTGCTGGTACCAAAATCTACCTAAGGGAACGAGTCGAAAACAAAAACGTTGATATCTTCTCTTCCAGACGTGCGATTTTGACGCTGTTTTCAGCATTCTTAGACCAAACTAGGCCTCCGCCTACGTTCTGACTACATTAAACGCACCTGCACGCGCGTCTGGACGTCATCCCTGCGAAATACTCAAAAATACTTCGATTTTTATAGTAAATCCTGAAAATCAATTGTTTTCCTAAATTCTTTTGCAAAAATAGTTTTAGTTTATAGTATAAATAGTACTCACCCTTCATCCCTGAATTCTGGTCCGCGCTCCGTGTCCCGGTCTCCAGGCTGTGGGGTGAAATTCCAAATTTTTTCTTCCAGAAACTAGTATTTCGACCTTAAGTCGAAATTTTTGTTCGGCACCTACCTTTGATTATAGCACAGATCGCTAGCCCGCGCGGAGACGCGTCTCTGGACACCTCGCCCGCGCCGCTATCCCGAAAAAACATACATATTTTTTAAAAAAGAAGTATTTTCATACATCGCTGCTGGTACCAAAATCTACCTAAGGGAACGAGTCGAAAACAAAAACGTTGATATCTTCTCTTCCAGACGTGCGATTTTGACGCTGTTTTCAGCATTCTTAGACCAAACTAGGCCTCCGCCTACGTTCTGACTACATTAAACGCACCTGCACGCGCGTCTGGACGTCATCCCTGCGAAATACTCAAAAATACTTCGATTTTTATAGTAAATCCTGAAAATCAATTGTTTTCCTAAATTCTTTTGCAAAAATAGTTTTAGTTTATAGTATAAATAGTACTCACCCTTCATCCCTGAATTCTGGTCCGCGCTCCGTGTCCCGGTCTCCAGGCTGTGGGGTGAAATTCCAAATTTTTTCTTCCAGAAACTAGTATTTCGACCTTAAGTCGAAATTTTTGTTCGGCACCTACCATTGATTATAGCACAGATCGCTAGCCCGCGCGGAGACGCGTCTCTGGACACCTCGCCCGCGCCGCTATCCCGAAAAAACATACATATTTTTTAAAAAAGAAGTATTTTCATACATCGCTGCTGGTACCAAAATCTACCTAAGGGAACGAGTCGAAAACAAAAACGTTGATATCTTCTCTTCCAGACGTGCGATTTTGACGCTGTTTTCAGCATTCTTAGACCAAACTAGGCCTCCGCCTACGTTCTGACTACATTAAACGCACCTGCACGCGCGTCTGGACGTCATCCCTGCGAAATACTCAAAAATACTTCGATTTTTATAGTAAATCCTGAAAATCAATTGTTTTCCTAAATTCTTTTGCAAAAATAGTTTTAGTTTATAGTATAAATAGTACTCACCCTTCATCCCTGAATTCTGGTCCGCGCTCCGTGTCCCGGTCTCCAGGCTGTGGGGTGAAATTCCAAATTTTTTCTTCCAGAAACTAGTATTTCGACCTTAAGTCGAAATTTTTGTTCGGCACCTACCTTTGATTATAGCACAGATCGCTAGCCCGCGCGGAGACGCGTCTCTGGACACCTCGCCCGCGCCGCTATCCCGAAAAAACATACATATTTTTTAAAAAAGAAGTATTTTCATACATCGCTGCTGGTACCAAAATCTACCTAAGGGAACGAGTCGAAAACAAAAACGTTGATATCTTCTCTTCCAGACGTGCGATTTTGACGCTGTTTTCAGCATTCTTAGACCAAACTAGGCCTCCGCCTACGTTCTGACTACATTAAACGCACCTGCACGCGCGTCTGGACGTCATCCCTGCGAAATACTCAAAAATACTTCGATTTTTATAGTAAATCCTGAAAATCAATTGTTTTCCTAAATTCTTTTGCAAAAATAGTTTTAGTTTATAGTATAAATAGTACTCACCCTTCATCCCTGAATTCTGGTCCGCGCTCCGTGTCCCGGTCTCCAGGCTGTGGGGTGAAATTCCAAATTTTTTCTTCCAGAAACTAGTATTTCGACCTTAAGTCGAAATTTTTGTTCGGCACCTACCTTTGATTATAGCACAGATCGCTAGCCCGCGCGGAGACGCGTCTCTGGACACCTCGCCCGCGCCGCTATCCCGAAAAAACATACATATTTTTTAAAAAAGAAGTATTTTCATACATCGCTGCTGGTACCAAAATCTACCTAAGGGAACGAGTCGAAAACAAAAACGTTGATATCTTCTCTTCCAGACGTGCGATTTTGACGCTGTTTTCAGCATTCTTAGACCAAACTAGGCCTCCGCCTACGTTCTGACTACATTAAACGCACCTGCACGCGCGTCTGGACGTCATCCCTGCGAAATACTCAAAAATACTTCGATTTTTATAGTAAATCCTGAAAATCAATTGTTTTCCTAAATTCTTTTGCAAAAATAGTTTTAGTTTATAGTATAAATAGTACTCACCCTTCATCCCTGAATTCTGGTCCGCGCTCCGTGTCCCGGTCTCCAGGCTGTGGGGTGAAATTCCAAATTTTTTCTTCCAGAAACTAGTATTTCGACCTTAAGTCGAAATTTTTGTTCGGCACCTACCTTTGATTATAGCACAGATCGCTAGCCCGCGCGGAGACGCGTCTCTGGACACCTCGCCCGCGCCGCTATCCCGAAAAAACATACATATTTTTTAAAAAAGAAGTATTTTCATACATCGCTGCTGGTACCAAAATCTACCTAAGGGAACGAGTCGAAGGGCACGCCACGATAGTGGCGGTAAGTCCCCTCTTTGAGGAGTGGCTGGAGAGACGCCACGGCGTCCTCACCTTCCGCCTGACGCAGGTTCTTACCGGACACGGATGTTTCGGTAAGTTCCTGCACCGAATCGGGCGGGAGGAAACGCCCGGGTGCTATCATTGTGAGGATAGGCCGGAGGACACGGTGGAGCACACTGTGGAGGTGTGCCCTGCTTGGGTGGAGCACCGCCGTGTCCTCGAGGTGGCGATCGGCGGCGGCGACCTCTCGCTCCCGGCCTTGGTTCGTGCCATGGTCCGGAGCGAGACGGAATGGGACGCCGTCACCTCCTTCTGCGAAGCAGTCATGCTAGCGAAGGAGGTGGCGGAACAGGACAGGGAGAGATCCTCACGTCCCGGCCGCCGCGGGAGACGCCCCGGGCGTCGGGGGCCACGTGGTGGCTTCCGGCCACCGTAGGCGCGGGCCTGTGGACGGGGAGCTATGGGCTAGCTCGCCGTCCGTACGTCTCATGACGACAGGCCGTGTCGACGGCGCGTTCGTGTTCCACGCGCGCCTCAAAGAGAGTCAGCAATAGTGAAGGGGTCCGCAAGGACCGAAGCCTGCCGGGGCTGCGGGACTATTCGAAAGAGATACCGTGGCCCCGGAACACAAAGGGCGATGAAGGAACATGGATGGGTTTTAGTCAGTAAAAGTCTGACACTCCCTCCTGCTCAGCCCAGAGCGGGAGAAGTCATTTGATGATTTCCCATCCGAAAAAAAAAAAAAAAAAAAAAAAAAAGGGAACGAGTCGAATACACGGTGGAGGTGTGCCCCGCTTGGGCGGAGCCCCGCCGTGTCCTCGTAACGGCGATTGGCGGCGGCGACCTCTCGCTCCCGGCCTTGGTTCAATCCATGGTCCGGAGCGAGACGGAATGGGACGCCGTCACCTCCTTCTGCGAAGCAGTCATGCTAGCGAAGGAGGTGGCGGAACAGGACAGGGAGAGGTCCTCACGTCCCGGCCGCCGCGGGAGACGCCCCGGGCGTCGGGGGCCACGTGGTGGCTTCCGGCCACCGTAGGCGCGGGCCTGTGGACGGGGAGCTATGGGCTAGCTCGCCGTCCGTACGTCTCATGACGACAGGCCGTGTCGACGGCGCGTTCGTGTTCCACGCGCGCCTCAAAGAGAGTCAGCAACAGTGAAGGGGTCCGCAAGGACCGAAGCCTGCCGGGGCTGCGGGACTATTCGAAAGAGATACCGTGGCCCCGGAACACAAAGGGCGATGAAGGAACATGGATGGGTTTTAGTCAGTAAAAGTCTGACACTCCCTCCTGCTCAGCCCAGAGCGGGAGAAGTCATTTGATGATTTCCCATCCGAAAAAAAAAAAAAAAAAAAAAAAGGGAACGAGTCGAAAACAAAAACGTTGATATCTTCTCTTCCAGACGTGCGATTTTGACGCTGTTTTCAGCATTCTTAGACCAAACTAGGCCTCCGCCTACGTTCTGACTACATTAAACGCACCTGCACGCGCGTCTGGACGTCATCCCTGCGAAATACTCAAAAATACTTCGATTTTTATAGTAAATCCTGAAAATCAATTGTTTTCCTAAATTCTTTTGCAAAAATAGTTTTAGTTTATAGTATAAATAGTACTCACCCTTCATCCCTGAATTCTGGTCCGCGCTCCGTGTCCCGGTCTCCAGGCTGTGGGGTGAAATTCCAAATTTTTTCTTCCAGAAACTAGTATTTCGACCTTAAGTCGAAATTTTTGTTCGGCACCTACCTTTGATTATAGCACAGATCGCTAGCCCGCGCGGAGACGCGTCTCTGGACACCTCGCCCGCGCCGCTATCCCGAAAAAACATACATATTTTTTAAAAAAGAAGTATTTTCATACATCGCTGCTGGTACCAAAATCTACCTAAGGGAACGAGTCGAAAACAAAAACGTTGATATCTTCTCTTCCAGACGTGCGATTTTGACGCTGTTTTCAGCATTCTTAGACCAAACTAGGCCTCCGCCTACGTTCTGACTACATTAAACGCACCTGCACGCGCGTCTGGACGTCATCCCTGCGAAATACTCAAAAATACTTCGATTTTTATAGTAAATCCTGAAAATCAATTGTTTTCCTAAATTCTTTTGCAAAAATAGTTTTAGTTTATAGTATAAATAGTACTCACCCTTCATCCCTGAATTCTGGTCCGCGCTCCGTGTCCCGGTCTCCAGGCTGTGGGGTGAAATTCCAAATTTTTTCTTCCAGAAACTAGTATTTCGACCTTAAGTCGAAATTTTTGTTCGGCACCTACCTTTGATTATAGCACAGATCGCTAGCCCGCGCGGAGACGCGTCTCTGGACACCTCGCCCGCGCCGCTATCCCGAAAAAACATACATATTTTTTAAAAAAGAAGTATTTTCATACATCGCTGCTGGTACCAAAATCTACCTAAGGGAACGAGTCGACAGGGCACGCCACTATAGTGGCGGTAAGTCCCCTCTTTGAGGAGTGGCTGGAGAGACGCCACGGCGTCCTCACCTTCCGCCTGACGCAGGTTCTTACCGGACACGGATGTTTCGGTAAGTTCCTGCACCGAATCGGGCGGGAGGAGACGCCCGGGTGTTTCCATTGTGAGGATCGACCGGAGGACACGGTGGAGCACACGGTGGAGGTGTGCCCTGCTTGGGTGGAGCACCGCCGTGTCCTCGAGGTGTCGATCGGCGGCGGCGACCTCTCGCTTCCGGCCCTGGTTCGTGCCATGGTCCGGAGCGAGACGGAATGGGACGCCGTCACCTCCTTCTGCGAAGCAGTCATGCTGGCGAAGGAGGTGGCGGAACGTGAGAGGGAGATATCCTCACGTCCCGGCCGCCGCGGGAGACGCCCCGGGCGTCGGGGGCCACGTGGTGGCTTCCGGCCACCGTAGGCGCGGGCCTGTGGACGGGGAGCTATGGGCTAGCTCGCCGTCCGTACGTCTCATGACGACAGGCCGTGTCGACGGCGCGTTCGTGTTCCACGCGCGCCTCAAAGAGAGTCAGCAATAAGGAAGGGGTCCGCAAGGGCCGAAGCCTGCCGGGGCTGCGGGACTATTCGAAAGAGATACCGTGGCCCCGGAACACAAAGGGCGATGAAGGAACATGGATGGGTTTTAGTCAGTAAAAGTCTGACACTCCCTCCTGCTCAGCCCAGAGCGGGAGAAGTCATTTGATGATTTCCCATCCTAAAAAAAAAAAAAAAAAAAAAAAAAAAAAAAAAAAAAAAAAAGGGAACGAGTCGAAAACAAAAACGTTGATATCTTCTCTTCCAGACGTGCGATTTTGACGCTGTTTTCAGCATTCTTAGACCAAACTAGGCCTCCGCCTACGTTCTGACTACATTAAACGCACCTGCACGCGCGTCTGGACGTCATCCCTGCGAAATACTCAAAAATACTTCGATTTTTATAGTAAATCCTGAAAATCAATTGTTTTCCTAAATTCTTTTGCAAAAATAGTTTTAGTTTATAGTATAAATAGTACTCACCCTTCATCCCTGAATTCTGGTCCGCGCTCCGTGTCCCGGTCTCCAGGCTGTGGGGTGAAATTCCAAATTTTTTCTTCCAGAAACTAGTATTTCGACCTTAAGTCGAAATTTTTGTTCGGCACCTACCTTTGATTATAGCACAGATCGCTAGCCCGCGCGGAGACGCGTCTCTGGACACCTCGCCCGCGCCGCTATCCCGAAAAAACATACATATTTTTTAAAAAAGAAGTATTTTCATACATCGCTGCTGGTACCAAAATCTACCTAAGGGAACGAGTCGAAAACAAAAACGTTGATATCTTCTCTTCCAGACGTGCGATTTTGACGCTGTTTTCAGCATTCTTAGACCAAACTAGGCCTCCGCCTACGTTCTGACTACATTAAACGCACCTGCACGCGCGTCTGGACGTCATCCCTGCGAAATACTCAAAAATACTTCGATTTTTATAGTAAATCCTGAAAATCAATTGTTTTCCTAAATTCTTTTGCAAAAATAGTTTTAGTTTATAGTATAAATAGTACTCACCCTTCATCCCTGAATTCTGGTCCGCGCTCCGTGTCCCGGTCTCCAGGCTGTGGGGTGAAATTCCAAATTTTTTCTTCCAGAAACTAGTATTTCGACCTTAAGTCGAAATTTTTGTTCGGCACCTACCTTTGATTATAGCACAGATCGCTAGCCCGCGCGGAGACGCGTCTCTGGACACCTCGCCCGCGCCGCTATCCCGAAAAAACATACATATTTTTTAAAAAAGAAGTATTTTCATACATCGCTGCTGGTACCAAAATCTACCTAAGGGAACGAGTCGAAAACAAAAACGTTGATATCTTCTCTTCCAGACGTGCGATTTTGACGCTGTTTTCAGCATTCTTAGACCAAACTAGGCCTCCGCCTACGTTCTGACTACATTAAACGCACCTGCACGCGCGTCTGGACGTCATCCCTGCGAAATACTCAAAAATACTTCGATTTTTATAGTAAATCCTGAAAATCAATTGTTTTCCTAAATTCTTTTGCAAAAATAGTTTTAGTTTATAGTATAAATAGTACTCACCCTTCATCCCTGAATTCTGGTCCGCGCTCCGTGTCCCGGTCTCCAGGCTGTGGGGTGAAATTCCAAATTTTTTCTTCCAGAAACTAGTATTTCGACCTTAAGTCGAAATTTTTGTTCGGCACCTACCTTTGATTATAGCACAGATCGCTAGCCCGCGCGGAGACGCGTCTCTGGACACCTCGCCCGCGCCGCTATCCCGAAAAAACATACATATTTTTTAAAAAAGAAGTATTTTCATACATCGCTGCTGGTACCAAAATCTACCTAAGGGAACGAGTCGAAAACAAAAACGTTGATATCTTCTCTTCCAGACGTGCGATTTTGACGCTGTTTTCAGCATTCTTAGACCAAACTAGGCCTCCGCCTACGTTCTGACTACATTAAACGCACCTGCACGCGCGTCTGGACGTCATCCCTGCGAAATACTCAAAAATACTTCGATTTTTATAGTAAATCCTGAAAATCAATTGTTTTCCTAAATTCTTTTGCAAAAATAGTTTTAGTTTATAGTATAAATAGTACTCACCCTTCATCCCTGAATTCTGGTCCGCGCTCCGTGTCCCGGTCTCCAGGCTGTGGGGTGAAATTCCAAATTTTTTCTTCCAGAAACTAGTATTTCGACCTTAAGTCGAAATTTTTGTTCGGCACCTACCTTTGATTATAGCACAGATCGCTAGCCCGCGCGGAGACGCGTCTCTGGACACCTCGCCCGCGCCGCTATCCCGAAAAAACATACATATTTTTTAAAAAAGAAGTATTTTCATACATCGCTGCTGGTACCAAAATCTACCTAAGGGAACGAGTCGAAAACAAAAACGTTGATATCTTCTCTTCCAGACGTGCGATTTTGACGCTGTTTTCAGCATTCTTAGACCAAACTAGGCCTCCGCCTACGTTCTGACTACATTAAACGCACCTGCACGCGCGTCTGGACGTCATCCCTGCGAAATACTCAAAAATACTTCGATTTTTATAGTAAATCCTGAAAATCAATTGTTTTCCTAAATTCTTTTGCAAAAATAGTTTTAGTTTATAGTATAAATAGTACTCACCCTTCATCCCTGAATTCTGGTCCGCGCTCCGTGTCCCGGTCTCCAGGCTGTGGGGTGAAATTCCAAATTTTTTCTTCCAGAAACTAGTATTTCGACCTTAAGTCGAAATTTTTGTTCGGCACCTACCTTTGATTATAGCACAGATCGCTAGCCCGCGCGGAGACGCGTCTCTGGACACCTCGCCCGCGCCGCTATCCCGAAAAAACATACATATTTTTTAAAAAAGAAGTATTTTCATACATCGCTGCTGGTACCAAAATCTACCTAAGGGAACGAGTCGAAAACAAAAACGTTGATATCTTCTCTTCCAGACGTGCGATTTTGACGCTGTTTTCAGCATTCTTAGACCAAACTAGGCCTCCGCCTACGTTCTGACTACATTAAACGCACCTGCACGCGCGTCTGGACGTCATCCCTGCGAAATACTCAAAAATACTTCGATTTTTATAGTAAATCCTGAAAATCAATTGTTTTCCTAAATTCTTTTGCAAAAATAGTTTTAGTTTATAGTATAAATAGTACTCACCCTTCATCCCTGAATTCTGGTCCGCGCTCCGTGTCCCGGTCTCCAGGCTGTGGGGTGAAATTCCAAATTTTTTCTTCCAGAAACTAGTATTTCGACCTTAAGTCGAAATTTTTGTTCGGCACCTACCTTTGATTATAGCACAGATCGCTAGCCCGCGCGGAGACGCGTCTCTGGACACCTCGCCCGCGCCGCTATCCCGAAAAAACATACATATTTTTTAAAAAAGAAGTATTTTCATACATCGCTGCTGGTACCAAAATCTACCTAAGGGAACGAGTCGAAAACAAAAACGTTGATATCTTCTCTTCCAGACGTGCGATTTTGACGCTGTTTTCAGCATTCTTAGACCAAACTAGGCCTCCGCCTACGTTCTGACTACATTAAACGCACCTGCACGCGCGTCTGGACGTCATCCCTGCGAAATACTCAAAAATACTTCGATTTTTATAGTAAATCCTGAAAATCAATTGTTTTCCTAAATTCTTTTGCAAAAATAGTTTTAGTTTATAGTATAAATAGTACTCACCCTTCATCCCTGAATTCTGGTCCGCGCTCCGTGTCCCGGTCTCCAGGCTGTGGGGTGAAATTCCAAATTTTTTCTTCCAGAAACTAGTATTTCGACCTTAAGTCGAAATTTTTGTTCGGCACCTACCTTTGATTATAGCACAGATCGCTAGCCCGCGCGGAGACGCGTCTCTGGACACCTCGCCCGCGCCGCTATCCCGAAAAAACATACATATTTTTTAAAAAAGAAGTATTTTCATACATCGCTGCTGGTACCAAAATCTACCTAAGGGAACGAGTCGAAAACAAAAACGTTGATATCTTCTCTTCCAGACGTGCGATTTTGACGCTGTTTTCAGCATTCTTAGACCAAACTAGGCCTCCGCCTACGTTCTGACTACATTAAACGCACCTGCACGCGCGTCTGGACGTCATCCCTGCGAAATACTCAAAAATACTTCGATTTTTATAGTAAATCCTGAAAATCAATTGTTTTCCTAAATTCTTTTGCAAAAATAGTTTTAGTTTATAGTATAAATAGTACTCACCCTTCATCCCTGAATTCTGGTCCGCGCTCCGTGTCCCGGTCTCCAGGCTGTGGGGTGAAATTCCAAATTTTTTCTTCCAGAAACTAGTATTTCGACCTTAAGTCGAAATTTTTGTTCGGCACCTACCTTTGATTATAGCACAGATCGCTAGCCCGCGCGGAGACGCGTCTCTGGACACCTCGCCCGCGCCGCTATCCCGAAAAAACATACATATTTTTTAAAAAAGAAGTATTTTCATACATCGCTGCTGGTACCAAAATCTACCTAAGGGAACGAGTCGAAAACAAAAACGTTGATATCTTCTCTTCCAGACGTGCGATTTTGACGCTGTTTTCAGCATTCTTAGACCAAACTAGGCCTCCGCCTACGTTCTGACTACATTAAACGCACCTGCACGCGCGTCTGGACGTCATCCCTGCGAAATACTCAAAAATACTTCGATTTTTATAGTAAATCCTGAAAATCAATTGTTTTCCTAAATTCTTTTGCAAAAATAGTTTTAGTTTATAGTATAAATAGTACTCACCCTTCATCCCTGAATTCTGGTCCGCGCTCCGTGTCCCGGTCTCCAGGCTGTGGGGTGAAATTCCAAATTTTTTCTTCCAGAAACTAGTATTTCGACCTTAAGTCGAAATTTTTGTTCGGCACCTACCTTTGATTATAGCACAGATCGCTAGCCCGCGCGGAGACGCGTCTCTGGACACCTCGCCCGCGCCGCTATCCCGAAAAAACATACATATTTTTTAAAAAAGAAGTATTTTCATACATCGCTGCTGGTACCAAAATCTACCTAAGGGAACGAGTCGAAAACAAAAACGTTGATATCTTCTCTTCCAGACGTGCGATTTTGACGCTGTTTTCAGCATTCTTAGACCAAACTAGGCCTCCGCCTACGTTCTGACTACATTAAACGCACCTGCACGCGCGTCTGGACGTCATCCCTGCGAAATACTCAAAAATACTTCGATTTTTATAGTAAATCCTGAAAATCAATTGTTTTCCTAAATTCTTTTGCAAAAATAGTTTTAGTTTATAGTATAAATAGTACTCACCCTTCATCCCTGAATTCTGGTCCGCGCTCCGTGTCCCGGTCTCCAGGCTGTGGGGTGAAATTCCAAATTTTTTCTTCCAGAAACTAGTATTTCGACCTTAAGTCGAAATTTTTGTTCGGCACCTACCTTTGATTATAGCACAGATCGCTAGCCCGCGCGGAGACGCGTCTCTGGACACCTCGCCCGCGCCGCTATCCCGAAAAAACATACATATTTTTTAAAAAAGAAGTATTTTCATACATCGCTGCTGGTACCAAAATCTACCTAAGGGAACGAGTCGAAAACAAAAACGTTGATATCTTCTCTTCCAGACGTGCGATTTTGACGCTGTTTTCAGCATTCTTAGACCAAACTAGGCCTCCGCCTACGTTCTGACTACATTAAACGCACCTGCACGCGCGTCTGGACGTCATCCCTGCGAAATACTCAAAAATACTTCGATTTTTATAGTAAATCCTGAAAATCAATTGTTTTCCTAAATTCTTTTGCAAAAATAGTTTTAGTTTATAGTATAAATAGTACTCACCCTTCATCCCTGAATTCTGGTCCGCGCTCCGTGTCCCGGTCTCCAGGCTGTGGGGTGAAATTCCAAATTTTTTCTTCCAGAAACTAGTATTTCGACCTTAAGTCGAAATTTTTGTTCGGCACCTACCTTTGATTATAGCACAGATCGCTAGCCCGCGCGGAGACGCGTCTCTGGACACCTCGCCCGCGCCGCTATCCCGAAAAAACATACATATTTTTTAAAAAAGAAGTATTTTCATACATCGCTGCTGGTACCAAAATCTACCTAAGGGAACGAGTCGAAAACAAAAACGTTGATATCTTCTCTTCCAGACGTGCGATTTTGACGCTGTTTTCAGCATTCTTAGACCAAACTAGGCCTCCGCCTACGTTCTGACTACATTAAACGCACCTGCACGCGCGTCTGGACGTCATCCCTGCGAAATACTCAAAAATACTTCGATTTTTATAGTAAATCCTGAAAATCAATTGTTTTCCTAAATTCTTTTGCAAAAATAGTTTTAGTTTATAGTATAAATAGTACTCACCCTTCATCCCTGAATTCTGGTCCGCGCTCCGTGTCCCGGTCTCCAGGCTGTGGGGTGAAATTCCAAATTTTTTCTTCCAGAAACTAGTATTTCGACCTTAAGTCGAAATTTTTGTTCGGCACCTACCTTTGATTATAGCACAGATCGCTAGCCCGCGCGGAGACGCGTCTCTGGACACCTCGCCCGCGCCGCTATCCCGAAAAAACATACATATTTTTTAAAAAAGAAGTATTTTCATACATCGCTGCTGGTACCAAAATCTACCTAAGGGAACGAGTCGAAAACAAAAACGTTGATATCTTCTCTTCCAGACGTGCGATTTTGACGCTGTTTTCAGCATTCTTAGACCAAACTAGGCCTCCGCCTACGTTCTGACTACATTAAACGCACCTGCACGCGCGTCTGGACGTCATCCCTGCGAAATACTCAAAAATACTTCGATTTTTATAGTAAATCCTGAAAATCAATTGTTTTCCTAAATTCTTTTGCAAAAATAGTTTTAGTTTATAGTATAAATAGTACTCACCCTTCATCCCTGAATTCTGGTCCGCGCTCCGTGTCCCGGTCTCCAGGCTGTGGGGTGAAATTCCAAATTTTTTCTTCCAGAAACTAGTATTTCGACCTTAAGTCGAAATTTTTGTTCGGCACCTACCTTTGATTATAGCACAGATCGCTAGCCCGCGCGGAGACGCGTCTCTGGACACCTCGCCCGCGCCGCTATCCCGAAAAAACATACATATTTTTAAAAAAGAAGTATTTTCATACATCGCTGCTGGTACCAAAATCTACCTAAGGGAACGAGTCGAAAACAAAAACGTTGATATCTTCTCTTCCAGACGTGCGATTTTGACGCTGTTTTCAGCATTCTTAGACCAAACTAGGCCTCCGCCTACGTTCTGACTACATTAAACGCACCTGCACGCGCGTCTGGACGTCATCCCTGCGAAATACTCAAAAATACTTCGATTTTTATAGTAAATCCTGAAAATCAATTGTTTTCCTAAATTCTTTTGCAAAAATAGTTTTAGTTTATAGTATAAATAGTACTCACCCTTCATCCCTGAATTCTGGTCCGCGCTCCGTGTCCCGGTCTCCAGGCTGTGGGGTGAAATTCCAAATTTTTTCTTCCAGAAACTAGTATTTCGACCTTAAGTCGAAATTTTTGTTCGGCACCTACCTTTGATTATAGCACAGATCGCTAGCCCGCGCGGAGACGCGTCTCTGGACACCTCGCCCGCGCCGCTATCCCGAAAAAACATACATATTTTTTAAAAAAGAAGTATTTTCATACATCGCTGCTGGTACCAAAATCTACCTAAGGGAACGAGTCGAAAACAAAAACGTTGATATCTTCTCTTCCAGACGTGCGATTTTGACGCTGTTTTCAGCATTCTTAGACCAAACTAGGCCTCCGCCTACGTTCTGACTACATTAAACGCACCTGCACGCGCGTCTGGACGTCATCCCTGCGAAATACTCAAAAATACTTCGATTTTTATAGTAAATCCTGAAAATCAATTGTTTTTCCTAAATTCTTTTGCAAAAATAGTTTTAGTTTATAGTATAAATAGTACTCACCCTTCATCCCTGAATTCTGGTCCGCGCTCCGTGTCCCGGTCTCCAGGCTGTGGGGTGAAATTCCAAATTTTTTCTTCCAGAAACTAGTATTTCGACCTTAAGTCGAAATTTTTGTTCGGCACCTACCTTTGATTATAGCACAGATCGCTAGCCCGCGCGGAGACGCGTCTCTGGACACCTCGCCCGCGCCGCTATCCCGAAAAAAACATACATATTTTTTAAAAAAGAAGTATTTTCATACATCGCTGCTGGTACCAAAATCTACCTAGGGAACGAGTCGAAAACAAAAACGTTGATATCTTCTCTTCCAGACGTGCGATTTTGACGCTGTTTTCAGCATTCTTAGACCAAACTAGGCCTCCGCCTACGTTCTGACTACATTAAACGCACCTGCACGCGCGTCTGGACGTCATCCCTGCGAAATACTCAAAAATACTTCGATTTTTATAGTAAATCCTGAAAATCAATTGTTTTCCTAAATTCTTTTGCAAAAATAGTTTTAGTTTATAGTATAAATAGTACTCACCCTTCATCCCTGAATTCTGGTCCGCGCTCCGTGTCCCGGTCTCCAGGCTGTGGGGTGAAATTCCAAATTTTTTCTTCCAGAAACTAGTATTTCGACCTTAAGTCGAAATTTTTGTTCGGCACCTACCTTTGATTATAGCACAGATCGCTAGCCCGCGCGGAGACGCGTCTCTGGACACCTCGCCCGCGCCGCTATCCCGAAAAAACATACATATTTTTTAAAAAAGAAGTATTTTCATACATCGCTGCTGGTACCAAAATCTACCTAAGGGAACGAGTCGAAAACAAAAACGTTGATATCTTCTCTTCCAGACGTGCGATTTTGACGCTGTTTTCAGCATTCTTAGACCAAACTAGGCCTCCGCCTACGTTCTGACTACATTAAACGCACCTGCACGCGCGTCTGGACGTCATCCCTGCGAAATACTCAAAAATACTTCGATTTTTATAGTAAATCCTGAAAATCAATTGTTTTCCTAAATTCTTTTGCAAAAATAGTTTTAGTTTATAGTATAAATAGTACTCACCCTTCATCCCTGAATTCTGGTCCGCGCTCCGTGTCCCGGTCTCCAGGCTGTGGGGTGAAATTCCAAATTTTTTCTTCCAGAAACTAGTATTTCGACCTTAAGTCGAAATTTTTGTTCGGCACCTACCTTTGATTATAGCACAGATCGCTAGCCCGCGCGGAGACGCGTCTCTGGACACCTCGCCCGCGCCGCTATCCCGAAAAAACATACATATTTTTTAAAAAAGAAGTATTTTCATACATCGCTGCTGGTACCAAAATCTACCTAAGGGAACGAGTCGAAAACAAAAACGTTGATATCTTCTCTTCCAGACGTGCGATTTTGACGCTGTTTTCAGCATTCTTAGACCAAACTAGGCCTCCGCCTACGTTCTGACTACATTAAACGCACCTGCACGCGCGTCTGGACGTCATCCCTGCGAAATACTCAAAAATACTTCGATTTTTATAGTAAATCCTGAAAATCAATTGTTTTCCTAAATTCTTTTGCAAAAATAGTTTTAGTTTATAGTATAAATAGTACTCACCCTTCATCCCTGAATTCTGGTCCGCGCTCTGTGTCCCGGTCTCCAGGCTGTGGGGTGAAATTCCAAATTTTTTCTTCCAGAAACTAGTATTTCGACCTTAAGTCGAAATTTTTGTTCGGCACCTACCTTTGATTATAGCACAGATCGCTAGCCCGCGCGGAGACGCGTCTCTGGACACCTCGCCCGCGCCGCTATCCCGAAAAAACATACATATTTTTTAAAAAAGAAGTATTTTCATACATCGCTGCTGGTACCAAAATCTACCTAAGGGAACGAGTCGAAAACAAAAACGTTGATATCTTCTCTTCCAGACGTGCGATTTTGACGCTGTTTTCAGCATTCTTAGACCAAACTAGGCCTCCGCCTACGTTCTGACTACATTAAACGCACCTGCACGCGCGTCTGGACGTCATCCCTGCGAAATACTCAAAAATACTTCGATTTTTATAGTAAATCCTGAAAATCAATTGTTTTCCTAAATTCTTTTGCAAAAATAGTTTTAGTTTATAGTATAAATAGTACTCACCCTTCATCCCTGAATTCTGGTCCGCGCTCCGTGTCCCGGTCTCCAGGCTGTGGGGTGAAATTCCAAATTTTTTCTTCCAGAAACTAGTATTTCGACCTTAAGTCGAAATTTTTGTTCGGCACCTACCTTTGATTATAGCACAGATCGCTAGCCCGCGCGGAGACGCGTCTCTGGACACCTCGCCCGCGCCGCTATCCCGAAAAAACATACATATTTTTTAAAAAAGAAGTATTTTCATACATCGCTGCTGGTACCAAAATCTACCTAAGGGAACGAGTCGAGGGGTGCGAAGTCAGAAGTCCTCCACGTGTGTCCGGCGTCTGCTCGTCCCTCTCGATACGTCTGGAGGGAAGAGCAGCTGCTGGGCCGGTGCACCCCGGGCGCGGCAGTATCCTTCTCCGGGGAATGAGAGGAAATGAGAATTTCCTCTTATCCCTCGGGGAGTGGTACTGCCGCGGCCAATTATTCTGACATGGGTGGGGTCCGACCCGGACCAAGGTGCGTTCCTTTGCGTGCCCCTCTGTTTAGCAGAGGGCATAGCAGAGGAGTGAGGGCGGGCTCGGTGTGCACTTACCCTGCCTCCGAGCAGACAGAGAAGGATCGTCCTCCTCTGTCACCGCCGGTCTCGTAATCCCACCGTCGAAGTGTCGTGGATCAAGTCTCGCGGCTTCGACAGGGACCGAGGGTCTTGGCTTAACCGCCCGGACCGCGAGGTAGACAACCTCTATAAAAAGTTACCCCGAATCCCAAGCGGCGACGCACCGCGAGGGGATGTATGGCTGACGGGTGTTCCAGAGAACAAATCAGTCGCTAGTGCGCTCCTCGCCAGGGTACCTGCAGACCCCCTGGCGAGTAATAAATACTTTAAATCTGCCCTTCTAGGTACAGGGGTCTCTGCCTAGTAAGGAGTTTATTTCCCCCATACTCGTGGGTTCAATTATGGAAAATTCTAAAAACCAAAAACCAACCGCCGGCAACGGCAAGAAAGAGGAGAGGAGGGATGCGGGGTCGGAGTCCGACCTCGCATCCAGCGATGCGAGTGCGGGAGGCTCAGGGAGCTCCCGCCGCGCGAGTGATGGAGCCGCTGCGGAGAACGGCAAGTTCTTCCGCAAGCGGCCCAGGCGGGATGGCGACCGTGGGTCGTCATCCGGAGAGGAGGAGGCCTCGGCCCGAAAGATCCCCACCAACAAGCGTGGTGGGATCCGGGGCAAGGGGAGGGGGCTATCTGCCTCCGTGAGGGCCGAGAAATCGGCAAGGCTTGCCGAGGAGGGGCGCCACCCGGGCAGCAATGCTGCTCCAGGATCTGGCGACGAGGCAGGTGCACCTGGCGGCTCCGATGTGGAGCGTAAGACCAGGTTCGCGAAGGAGGTAGAGGCCGCGATTAGAGGCGTGGCCCTGAAGATGAAGACCTCATCAAAACTCAGGGCCATACCCGCGGCTTCTGCCTCCATCATGGCGGCAGCGGAGGCCAACTTTGGCGGACCTCCTCCTCCTCCTCCTCCTCCTCCTACGGTGGATGGGGCGGAGTTGGCCAAACTGAGGGCGGAGGTGGCCCGCCTGTCGGCCGCCACGGAGGCTCTCCAAAAGGAGAACGCCAGGCTCCTAGCAGACCTGGCCAGTCTGCGGGAGTCTGGCTCCAGAGTGGCGCCGAAAAAAGGGGACCAGACGCAGCGACCCAGTCAGCCCGAGCCAGTCGAGAACCAGGTCCTGAACCTGGTTCGGCAGGAGCTGGCTTCCTTCCAGGCACGGTTCTCCGTCCTGGAGGGAATTGTCCTGCGTCCCCCCCTGGCGGCAAGTAAGGGAGCCCCGGGTCCGAGGGCAGCCTCATATGCGGCTGCTACGGCTGCCGCACCCGGACCGGGGCCGTCCAGCCAGCCATCTGGCAGGGCAGTGGCGGCCCCTCCCCCAAAGCCGGCTCCGGCGAAACCGGTGCCGGCTAAAAAGGCGCCCAGGGGGAGAAAGGGCAAGGCGGCTGCACAGGCGTCGGCTGTGCCGGCGCCAGTGCCAGTAGCGAGTGGGCCAGCGCCGGCAGTACGTCAGCCGCCGCCGCCGCCACCGCCCCCCCAGCAGCCCCCTACACCTCCTGCAGCTGAAGCCGGATGGCAGGTGGCCGGTCAGAAGAAGAAGGGGCGGAAAGCGGCCAAAAAGGCCCGAAACCTAGAGCGGCAGCGCCAGTTTCGGGAGCGCAAGATCGCGGCTAGGCTCCGCGCCCCTAAGACCGCGGCTGTAGTGATCACACTGCAGCCGGAAGCGGAACAGAGGGGCGTGTCCTACCGCGACCTGCTGGCGAAGGCGAAGGCGACGGTGAACCTCGGCGAGCTGGGGATCACCGGGGGCCTCCGGCTTAAAGTCACCGCAACGGGGGCTAGACTGCTGGAGATCCCTGGCGAAACCAGCGGCTCGTCCGCCGACGCTCTGGCTGAAAAGCTCAGAGCGTCCCTTAATGCGGACGAGGCCCGAGTGTCCAGGCCCGTCAAATGCGCAGATCTGCGCATCCTGGGTCTGGACGACTCGGTGACCGAGGAGGAGGTGGTGGCCGCCGTCGCTAGGTCCGGAGGGTGCCCTGCCGATCAGGTCAGGGCAGGCACCCTTCGCCCGGACCCCACGGGCATGCGGACCGTAATGGTCAGCTGCCCTGTGACGGCGGCCAGGACGATTGTGGAGGGCCGTAGGCTACTGGTGGGCTGGGTCTCAGCGCAGGTGAAGCTGCTGGAGCCCAGACCTCTGAGGTGCTACCGATGCCTCGTGGGACACCATGTATCGGTGCAATGCGCCTCGGAGGTCGACCGCAGCGGCCTCTGCTTCCGCTGCAGCCAGCCCGGTCACACATCCGCGGCTTGCTGCGCCGCCGCGCCGCACTGCGCTGCATGTGCGGCGGCTGGCAAGCCTGCCGATCACCGGGCTGGGAGCAAGGCCTGCGCTCCGCCCACCAGGGCCACCAGAGGCAAGGGCAGGCCCTCCGCCGCCACCGCCACCGTCGCCACCGCCGCAGCCGCAACTGCCGCCGCTGCCGCTCCCTCTGTCGCCGCCACAGAGGGGCCCTCACAGGGGGCCAGGTTGGAGGAAGCGGTAATGGAGTGCCAATAACGGCCCCATTACGCTTCCTCCAGGCGAATATCAACCACTGCGCCTGCGCTCAGGATCTCTTGCTCCAGAGCATGGCGCAGTGGTTGATTAACATCGCTGTGGTCGCTGAGCCGTATTTCGTCTGGCCCAGGGAAGACTGGGTGGCGGACCTAAGCGGCTCAGTGACCATAGTGTCGTCGGCCGCCGCCGGCACCCCGACCCTTGAAAGTGTCAGGAGGGGTCGGGGGTGCGTAGCAGCCCGGTTCGGGGAGATCGTCGTAGTGGGTGTCTACTTCTCCCCGAGCCGAACTCTCGCCGAGTTCCACAACTCTCTCGCAGAGTTGAGTGTCGTCGTCGGAAACCATTCCCTCCCCGTGCTTGTCCTCGGGGACTTCAATGCCAAGAACTTGGCTTGGGGTTCCCGTTGCACAGACGTGCGGGGAAGGATGGTGGAGGACTGGGCCCTGGAGAAGGGCCTGGTCGTCCTAAATCGGGGTTCTGTCGCCACGTGCGTGAGGATGCGGGGCGAGTCGGTGGTGGACATTTCGTTCGCTAGCCCCGCCCTGTCACCGCGTGTCGTTGACTGGCGCGTCATGGAGGGGGTGGAGACCTATTCCGACCACCGGTACATCCGGTTCGACGTCTCCACCCAGACCTCAAGCGCGCCGGTCCAACAGGCCCCGAGTGGTCCGCGTTGGGCGCTGAAGCAGCTGGACCGGGAGCTCCTCCTGGAAGCCTCGATCGTGCAGGCCTGGGTGACATCACCGGACAGGCCTGCCGACGTCAATGATGAGGCAGGGTGGTTCCAGGAGGCCATGTCCGACATATGTGACGTGGCAATGCCCCGAGTCCGGCCAGGAAGCGCCCGGCGTCAGGTGTACTGGTGGTCGCGAGAGCTGACGTCCCTACGGGAGGCGTGTGTGGCTGCGCGACACCGGTACGCCAGGCACCGCAGGCTCCGCATTCGCCCACCGAATGCGGCAGCCATTGAGGCGGAGCTTTATGAGGGCTACAGAGCGGCGAAGACCGCCCTCCGCGAGGCTGTCCTGCGGGCCAGAGATCTGGCCCGCGAGGAGATGCTGGGGGCTCTCGACAGAGATCCGTGGGGGCGCCCTTACAAGATGGTGCGGGACAAACTCCGCACCTGGGCCCCCCCGCTGACGCAGAGTCTCCGGCCTCAGCTCGTGGAGGACGTGGTGAGCGCTCTGTTCCCCTCGCGAGGGGAACACCCGCCCCCGCCTATGGCTCCGCCGGCTGCGGTGCCGGAAGCGGACCACCAAAGTGACGACGACGACGCTCCTGAAGTGACCGGGGTAGACCTGAGAGTGGCGGTACGAAGGCTAGGTGCCAAAAATACCGCCCCGGGACCCGATGGCTTGCCTGGCAAAGCCTGGGTCCTGGCCTCGGAGGCTCTCGGGCCCCGACTGGAAGGGCTCTTTAGCGCATGTTTGGAGAGAGGCCAGTTCCCGCTTCGTTGGAAGACGGGGAAGCTGGTCCTCATCCGGAAGCCGGGGCGCCCGGCGGACTCTCCGTCCGCCTACCGGCCCGTGGTGCTGATCGACGAGGTGGGCAAGCTCTTTGAAAGAGTAGTTGCAAACCGCCTCGCCGAGCACCTTGCGGGGATGGGGCCGGACCTTGCGGAACACCAGTATGGTTTCCGCAAGGGGCGCTCTACGGTGGACGCCATCATGCGCGTGAGGGCCCTCACGACGGGGGATGCGGTGTCCCGGGGTGGGGTTGTCTTGGCGGTGTCTCTCGACATCGCCAATGCCTTCAACTCCATGCCCTGGAGCTGCATAAGGGAGGCACTCCGGTATCACCGGGTGCCGACCTACCTCCGTCGTGTGGTCGGGGACTACCTGGCAGACAGGTACGTCATCTACCCCGGTCGCAGTGGAGACTGGAACCGGCGAGAGATGTCGTGCGGTGTTCCGCAGGGATCGGTTCTAGGCCCATCCTTGTGGAACATCGGTTACGACTGGGTGCTGCGCGCCGACCTCCCTAGCGGCGTCAGCGTGGTCTGCTATGCGGACGACACGCTGGTGCTCGCACAGGGGGGGTCGCACGAGGCGGCGGCCGAAGTTATGACACGCGGGGTTGCGATAGTCGTTGAGAGGATCCGGCAACTGGGTCTCGAGGTGGCATTGCACAAGTCCGAGGCCATGTGCTTTCATGGGCCTCGGAATGCGCCACCTCCGGGATCCTCAGTGATGGCAGGAGGGGTTTCCATCGGCGTCGAGTCGACGCTGAAGTACCTGGGACTTGTCCTCGACAGCCGGTGGAACTTCGTGGAGCATTTCCGACGTTTGGCCCCCAGACTGGAGCGGACAGGGGCTGCCTTCAGGCGGCTCCTGCCCAACCTGGGGGGGCCGAACGCCTCCTGCCGGAGGCTCTACGCGGGAGTCGTGCGGTCCATGGCCCTTTACGGGGCCCCGGTGTGGGCACGTTCATTGAGGCGGCGTGCCGCCCACCACTTGAACGTGCCCCAGAAGGTGGTAGCCGTAAGGCTGGTCCGGGGGTACCGCACGATCTCCCGCGAGGCGGCGAACCTCCTTGCCGGATTGCCGCCATGGGATCTGGAGGCAATAGTCCTCGCGCGCCTACATGAGTGGCGCGCGGAGGCGATACGCCGGGGGGAAACTCCGCTGCCGCGGCAAATTGTCGCTCAGCGGACGGACTTCCGGCGGGATCTCATGGCGACATGGAGAGAGCGACTATCGCAACCCCGTGCAGGGCACGCCACAATAGTGGCGATAAGTCCCCTCTTTGAGGAGTGGCTGGAGAGACGCCACGGCGTCCTCACCTTCCGCCTGACGCAGGTTCTTACCGGACACGGATGTTTCGGTAAGTTCCTGCACCGAATCGGGCGGGAGGAAACGCCCGGGTGCTATCACTGTGAGGATAGGCCGGAGGACACGGTGGAGCACACTGTGGAGGTGTGCCCCGCTTGGGTGGAGCACCGCCGTGTCCTCGAGGTGGCGATCGGCGGCGGCGACCTCTCGCTCCCGGCCCTGGTTCGTGCCATGGTCCGGAGCGAGACGGAATGGGACGCCGTCACCTCCTTCTGCGAAGCAGTCATGCTAGCGAAGGAGGTGGCGGAACAGGACAGGGAGAGATCCTCACGTCCCGGCCGCCGCGGGAGACGCCCCGGGCGTCGGGGGCCACGTGGTGGCTTCCGGCCACCGTAGGCGCGGGCCTGTGGACGGGGAGCTATGGGCTAGCTCGCCGTCCGTACGTCTCATGACGACAGGCCGTGTCGACGGCGCGTTCGTGTTCCACGCGCGCCTCAAAGAGAGTCAGCAATAGGGAAGGGGTCCGCAAGGACCGAAGCCTGCCGGGGCTGCGGGACTATTCGAAAGAGATACCGTGGCCCCGGAACACAAAGGGCGATGAAGGAACATGGATGGGTTTTAGTCAGTAAAAGTCTGACACTCCCTCCTGCTCAGCCCAGAGCGGGAGAAGTCATTTGATGATTTCCCATCCGAAAAAAAAAAAAAAAAAAAAAAAAAAAGGGATCGAGTTAAATACACAATCGTTGATATCTTCGCTTCCAGACGTGCGATTTTGAAGCTGTTTTCAGCGGATTTAGACTAAACTAGGCCTCCGCCTACGTACTGACCATATCGCACGCATTTACACGCGCGTCAGGACTTCATCCCTTACCGCACTTAGGAATTTTTCGTTTTTTCAAAGTAAATCCTCAAAATTTAGTTTTTCTTCCAAATTTTTTGCAAAAATAGTTTCAGTTTATAGTATAAATAGTACTCACCCTTCATCCCTGAATTCTGGTTCGCGATCCGTGTCCCGGTCTCCAGGTTGTGGGGTGAAAATCAAAATTTTTTGGTTCAAAAACTGGTTTTTTGACCAAAACCCAAAATTTTTGTTCGGCACCTACCCTGTTTTATTCCATATTTAGCTAGCCCGCGCGGAGACGCGTCTCTGGACACCTCGGCCGCGCCCCTAGCTCGAATAAAACATAGATTTTTCCAAAAAATAGTCTTTTTCATACATCTCTGTTAGCACCCAAAAACTACCTAAGGGATCGAGTTAAATACACAATCGTTGATATCTTCGCTTCCAGACGTGCGATTTTGAAGCTGTTTTCAGCGGATTTAGACTAAACTAGGCCTCCGCCTACGTACTGACCATATCGCACGCATTTACACGCGCGTCAGGACTTCATCCCTTACCGCACTTAGGAATTTTTCGTTTTTTCAAAGTAAATCCTCAAAATTTAGTTTTTCTTCCAAATTTTTTGCAAAAATAGTTTCAGTTTATAGTATAAATAGTACTCACCCTTCATCCCTGAATTCTGGTTCGCGATCCGTGTCCCGGTCTCCAGGTTGTGGGGTGAAAATCAAAATTTTTTGGTTCAAAAACTGGTTTTTTGACCAAAACCCAAAATTTTTGTTCGGCACCTACCCTGTTTTATTCCATATTTAGCTAGCCCGCGCGGAGACGCGTCTCTGGACACCTCGGCCGCGCCCCTAGCTCGAATAAAACATAGATTTTTCCAAAAAATAGTCTTTTTCATACATCTCTGTTAGCACCCAAAAACTACCTAAGGGATCGAGTTAAATACACAATCGTTGATATCTTCGCTTCCAGACGTGCGATTTTGAAGCTGTTTTCAGCGGATTTAGACTAAACTAGGCCTCCGCCTACGTACTGACCATATCGCACGCATTTACACGCGCGTCAGGACTTCATCCCTTACCGCACTTAGGAATTTTTCGTTTTTTCAAAGTAAATCCTCAAAATTTAGTTTTTCTTCCAAATTTTTTGCAAAAATAGTTTCAGTTTATAGTATAAATAGTACTCACCCTTCATCCCTGAATTCTGGTTCGCGATCCGTGTCCCGGTCTCCAGGTTGTGGGGTGAAAATCAAAATTTTTTGGTTCAAAAACTGGTTTTTTGACCAAAACCCAAAATTTTTGTTCGGCACCTACCCTGTTTTATTCCATATTTAGCTAGCCCGCGCGGAGACGCGTCTCTGGACACCTCGGCCGCGCCCCTAGCTCGAATAAAACATAGATTTTTCCAAAAAATAGTCTTTTTCATACATCTCTGTTAGCACCCAAAAACTACCTAAGGGATCGAGTTAAATACACAATCGTTGATATCTTCGCTTCCAGACGTGCGATTTTGAAGCTGTTTTCAGCGGATTTAGACTAAACTAGGCCTCCGCCTACGTACTGACCATATCGCACGCATTTACACGCGCGTCAGGACTTCATCCCTTACCGCACTTAGGAATTTTTCGTTTTTTCAAAGTAAATCCTCAAAATTTAGTTTTTCTTCCAAATTTTTTGCAAAAATAGTTTCAGTTTATAGTATAAATAGTACTCACCCTTCATCCCTGAATTCTGGTTCGCGATCCGTGTCCCGGTCTCCAGGTTGTGGGGTGAAAATCAAAATTTTTTGGTTCAAAAACTGGTTTTTTGACCAAAACCCAAAATTTTTGTTCGGCACCTACCCTGTTTTATTCCATATTTAGCTAGCCCGCGCGGAGACGCGTCTCTGGACACCTCGGCCGCGCCCCTAGCTCGAATAAAACATAGATTTTTCCAAAAAATAGTCTTTTTCATACATCTCTGTTAGCACCCAAAAACTACCTAAGGGATCGAGTTAAATACACAATCGTTGATATCTTCGCTTCCAGACGTGCGATTTTGAAGCTGTTTTCAGCGGATTTAGACTAAACTAGGCCTCCGCCTACGTACTGACCATATCGCACGCATTTACACGCGCGTCAGGACTTCATCCCTTACCGCACTTAGGAATTTTTCGTTTTTTCAAAGTAAATCCTCAAAATTTAGTTTTTCTTCCAAATTTTTTGCAAAAATAGTTTCAGTTTATAGTATAAATAGTACTCACCCTTCATCCCTGAATTCTGGTTCGCGATCCGTGTCCCGGTCTCCAGGTTGTGGGGTGAAAATCAAAATTTTTTGGTTCAAAAACTGGTTTTTTGACCAAAACCCAAAATTTTTGTTCGGCACCTACCCTGTTTTATTCCATATTTAGCTAGCCCGCGCGGAGACGCGTCTCTGGACACCTCGGCCGCGCCCCTAGCTCGAATAAAACATAGATTTTTCCAAAAAATAGTCTTTTTCATACATCTCTGTTAGCACCCAAAAACTATTTTTTTTTTTTTTTTTTTTTTTTTTTTTAGGTATGACCACTCGCAGTTGCAACTCGCTAAGGTTGCCTTACTGCTTAACCGAACTATCCTGTGGTGGCCAAAAATTACTTTAAGGCCCCCAGCCAGGGCTTACAAACTAAGGATTTTCAATTAAATGAACATCACTAAGGGCACCCCCTGTGGGGTTCGGGCCTCGGCTTAGTGTGTCATTGAGGGGAGGGCAGCAATGATCAGGCTGGGTCGTATTATTATTTAATGGGGAATTTAAAGCTACATGCTCAGCGGCGCGGGCTGGCTCGTCGAGCAAGGGTCGGTCGGTGATGTTACGGGATCGCGGCGTTACTCGGCGGCGGGGCCGGATTCGCGGTTTGTATCGGTGTTTGTGTTTACTAATTGTGCTAGTTTCCCTACGGCTCTCTTGGATGAGGGTGATGGGGTCATCGGGGATGAGGAGGGTATGCCTGGGGCGGCGTACCTTGGATATCTTGGAGGGGACGTAACGGGCGGCTGAGGAGATCAGAGGGTTGTGGTGCTTCTCGGCTTTATCGAGGAAACTCTTTGACAGACGTTTCATAAACTGTTGAATGGTTGGGATTTTGAGATCTATATGAAGTTGTTCGTTCCTTAGGTACCACGGTGAGCCCGTGGCCCTTCGGAGAAACCGGTTTTGAAGGGTCTGCATCCTATGGATTAGGTGGGGTTTTGAATGCGCGAACACTGGGCACGCGTATGTCATGATGGGCCGAATGCACGCGGTGTAAATACGCAATTTGCACTTAAGTGACAATTTGCTGCGTGCATTCAGCACATAGTGGAGCCTACTGAGAGCGAAAGCGGCACGCGAACGTACCGTCTTTATGTGCTCACGGAAGTAGAGGCGATGGTCGAGGATGACCCCCAAGTATTTGGCTTGCTTCTCCCAAGGGATCGGCTTGTCAAACATGGTGATCGGGATAGGGGTGGGAGGGAGGGGTTTGCGGGGTTTGCAAAACAGAACCGCCTGACTCTTATCGGGATTCACTTCTATTCTCCATCTCCGGAACCAGTCGCCTAATGCGTCTGCGGAGTTTTGGAGGGTAAGGGCGATACTATCTGGATTCCTACCAGAGTAATAAATGGCCGTATCGTCGGCAAAAAGGGCCAACTGGGCTGTATCACTCTTAGGGATGTCGCTAGTGAATAACGTGAAAACTAATGGGGAAAGCACCGAGCCCTGGGGGACACCGGCGCGAATCGGATGAGGGGCAGAAAGTGCTCCCTCTATGCGGTATTGGAAGGTGCGATTCGACAGGAAGTCTCGAAGAATGAGTACTAGCCGATCTGGCACACCGAGCCGGTATAGCTTGTATATCAGCCCGTTGTGCCAAACCTTGTCGAACGCCTTCGCAATGTCGAAGAACAAGGCACCAGTCATTAGGCCTCGTTGGTAGTGGGCGCTAATGTGTTCTACTATGCGGTGCACTTGTTGGACACATGAGTGTTGGGATCTAAATCCGAACTGCTCTTTCGGGATTAAGCTCTTTGCTTCGGCGTAGTCCTTGAGACGCTTAAAAATAAGCCTCTCGTAGATTTTGCCTATGACATTGAGAAGACTGATAGGACGGTAACTACTCGGGGAAGACTTAGGCTTGCCCGGCTTGGGAATACCGATGACGGTAGCTTGTTTCCAAGACTGTGGGAAAAAGTTATTTTTCATGGCGCTATTGAAGATAGCGGTTAATAACACTATGAGTGCGGGGGAGAAAAGTTTGAATACCCTATTGGTGATTCCGTCAGAGCCAGGGGCTTTTCTGGGTTTAAGGCCCTTTATGATGTCCTCCACCTCCTCTGGGGTGACAGGAGGCAGGGGGTTATCCGGGTCTTCAACGGGGGGTAGTGAGGTACGGCGTTCGACTTCAGCATCCACCTCAGCGAGGTGAGCTAGGTCTACTGGCTGGGTACTGGGGGAGCATTGAGTCTCTAGACTGTCGGCCAGGCATTCAGCCTTGTCGTCGTCGTCGAAAGCGACGCTTTGATCGGGTCGAATGAGTGGGGGCATGGAGGTGACCTCAGAGGAGCGTAGTTTCCTCTGCAGGTTCCAGAAAGCCTGATGGGTCGGTTCGAGATCGTCGAGCATCTTGTCCCAGCTGTCTTCACGCAGTTTTTTGACGCTAGAGCTTACTTTGCGTTGTAAGCGACGCATAAAAACTTTGTTACTGGAGCAGGGGAAAGCTCTGTAAGCCCGGACAGCCGCGTTCTTCTCGGTCACCAGTTCACGCACATCGTCCGGGAGTTTCCAGCGAAGGTGATCCTCCGCCGGCACCTCCCTTGAACATTCGTTCAGGACTGACTGCACGTGTCCAGTGACCGAGCCGATCGCCGCCTCCGTATCGGCTACAGTCTCGATGATGTCGGGTATTTGATCCAAGTGAGGGGACTCGGTGGATTTCAGCAATTCGCTTACTTTCCCCCAGTCCGTGATCACTTTGGTGGGTAGGGGTTGAGAGGGGTCAGAAGGACCATATCTCGGGGTAAACTCCATAACCACAGGTCTGTGGTCAGAATTGAGCTCGTCTATCGCTTCTACAGAATGCAATCGCAAGTTTACATTCTTCAGAAGCGCGACGTCTAGCACATCCGGCCTGTGATTTGGGTTGTTGGGAAAGTGAGTGGGATGCATCGGAGCGATGACATCAAAGTTGAGGGGACAGCAGAGGTTGTAAAGCACATTGCCTCTGGAATTGGATAGACGGCTATTCCACGCTGGGTGTTTAGCGTTAAGATCCCCCGCCAGAAGGACGGAGTCACTTAGATTGAAAAGTGCTGTGAGGTCGTTCTTAATGGAGGCGTTAATCGCCGCGGGGTCGGAGTCTGACTTAGGAGGGGCCAAGTATGCCGAGACAATCGTGATGGGAAGGTGGCCTGTCATGCCCAGCCGGCAGACAGTGACTTCGAGGTTGGAAAGGGGTGGGGGGTCCAAGGGGATGCAGTACAGACTGGATTTGTAATAGATGAGAGTACCTCCTTTATGACAGCGAGTCCTGTCGTTGCGAACTAACCGGTAGTTGGCAATTTTTGGGTCTCGCTGGTGGGGTTTGTAAAAGGTCTCTTGAACTAGCAGAATGTCTATGTGATGGTCGCGGAGGAAAGTGGCGATCTCATCACGTTGGCCGCTGAGGCCTTCGGCGTTGAAGGTCCCTATTATTAGGGATTTAGGTTTGAATCTACAGGGGGGAAGGAGCTCTATGGATTCGTGTTGTGGGGGAGATTCTGAAGAGCCTGCGTAATATCCGGGTACGCATTATAGACTTGGAGCAGGGCGAAGAAATCGCCTTTGCAGGCGACGATATCTCTCGCCATTTGGTGACCTCGCGGGGAATGGAATACCGCGAAGGTACTCGTAATGACCCTGAAGGGGTCGAAAGGGTCTACCCTTGGTACGTTTGTAGTAAGGGGGGGAGGGGGGGCCGAGAACGTGAAGGGTGCATGATGCACCTTTGTTGGGTGGCGGGGCGCTGAGGGCGCTGAGGGGCGTGGCGCAAGGGGCGCTAGGGGGCGGGGGAGAGGTGCTGAAGGCACAGGGGGAAAAGGAGGTCGTGGCGCTGACGCTGCTGTCTTGGTAATGGGTCTAGGGGGATGGGCAGGGACGGCTTGAGGAGCCATCAAGGGAGGTATCGAGTTAACTGGGGTCTGCGGCTGAGTAGGTCTCAAGGCCGGGAAGTGGGTTTGATGATTGAGCGCGTTCCAGGGGCTGGGGCGCTGGGGGCTCAATTGTGTTGGGAGCTTCTCGTTAAGGGAAGGGCATTCTCTGGCTTGTCTTAGGTTGGCGCGCTTGGCCAATTTAGGGGCCGAGGATTTAGGGGCTTTAGGGCACCCGCGGTAATTAGCGGGGTGGCCGGACTCGCCACACAGCACGCAGCTTGGAGGCTCCGTGCAGAGTGTGCGGTCCTTTGGACGGGTGCACTCTGCGGTGCTGTGGTCACCCAGACACTTAACACATCGGGGCTTCCCGAAGCAATTCCGCTGGGCGTGGCCATATAGCTGGCAGCGATGGCACTGGGACATGACTCCGCTCTTGTGCGGTTTCTCGATGCGGAGTCCCGAGAGTCCGCATATTTTTGTGACTTGGTGGATGGGGTGGTGCCCATCCACTCTGTCGCATACAAGCAGAACCATGTTGTATGGTTCCTGGCTGGTGCTTCCGCCCACCTTGCGGTGCATGCGGTGGACCTCGGATACCGGAATATCTTGAGCCTCAAGGTCACCCTTGATCTCATTGGTGGATATTTCCACGGGGATATTTTTGATGACGACCCTGATGGGTATGTCCTCCTGAAGGGAGTGGGTGTGGAAGGGGATACCCTTGTTCCTCAGGAGCTTGGAAAGCTCTCTGAAGTCATTAGGGGTCGACACCTGAACTTTTATGCCCTGCGCGACGGCACGGGCATTGGTGTAATGAACATGGCGTTCATTACAGAGTCTTGAAATCTCTGTCCATCTCCCCTTGTCGTGAATGAACAGGGGGGGGGGGCGGACGCTCTTAGGGAGAGCTTTCGTGGCTTCAGCCGAGGGGGCTGTGGCCATGGGACTGTGAGGGCGGCTTTGGGAGCCGCAAGGGGTAGCCGGGGTGGCATTTAGTGAGGCCATAGCCGGGGTGGCTGTGGCCATGGGGGTAGCGGGTTGGCTCTGGGAGGAGCACATACCCAGGTCGGTCGGCGGAGCGACTTGTGTCGCCGACTTTTTGGCCTTTGTGGCCGATGCTGAAGGGGACTTACCCTTCTTCCTCTTCCCCTTTCCGACGACTAAATAGTCGTCTTCTGAGGACGAGGAGGGGGAGGATTCCGGGGCGGAGGTCGCCTCGGATTCGACATCTGAGATGTGTACCATCTCAGAGTCGGGGGTTGCTTGGGTTGGAACCACAAGCGAGGGGTTGAGGGGGGACTCCAGCGCGTCACTGAACTCAGTGAGCGGTTGGGTGGGAGTGTGGCCCCTCAGGGGTCTGGGGGAGAGCGACCTTGCTCTGGTCGTCCCCTTTTTGGCTTGTTCCCTACTAAGCCATTGGTCTCTTTTGAACGGCTCCAAGAGCCCGTCATACACCTCTTTTATATGAGGGTTATTGTCTGATAGGAGCCTATCTAATAGTGCTCCGAAAGAGGCCATAAGGGCCTCTTTCCTAGTTGCCATAGTGGCAGAAATTGATAGCGGGGGGGGGGGGGGGGAAATATCCCTAACCTAGCCCCGAGGAGACACGTGAAACGTGAACCCCCCGGGCAGACAGTACCCCTTATTCGACCACGTGTGCTTTTCGTAGTGTTAGGCTGACGAGAAGAAAAACACAAACAAACTCGTCAGCGACACAACTGTCTGGATGCCGGAAGGGCCTAAAAGCCTAACACCTGATACCTAACTCCCCGGGTGGGATAGCCCGGGGATGAGTTCACCCTGTCGGTGTCACAGGGCGGTGTGTACTACTGTGTACCCTAAGCTTGTAAAACCTGCCGCCAATCACAATGTGCGGCAGGGCCCTATGGGTCTTGCGACCGATCCGGGCCGCTGGGGTAGACACACCCAGACGTCCCGGGTGCAGCTGAGGACAAACGAGGGTTAGAAAACTTCCAACCGCGACTAGGGAAACCCCCAAGGCCGCAGTCAGAGCCCTTCCAACTATCTGCCTACCCCTGAAGGGGGTCGGCGGGTGTGTTGGGTCAACACCCACTTGAGTTCGTTGGCACCGTAAGGTATCCCTCAAGTACCACCGGAAAGGGTTGGTTTTTGCTCGTAGGGAGCCGAAAACACGACGCGAAACGCGAACGTAGAAGACCGACTACGGATGCGTAGCAACCGTAGCCGATTTGCTACGACGTAGCAGCACTTAGTCTGTGCGGGAGCACAAACCGTAGCGCTGCTACGAGTGGGCGGGGCCTGAGGCCTACGGCGGTTACGGCGTAGCTGCAAGTGCTACGAGCGTAGCACTGCGGCGAGTCCGAGACGAGGGGCGCGGGGGGCGCGGGAGCGAGAGAGCGGTACGGGTCAGAGCGTACGTCCGTACGCTGGACCCAAAAACTACCTAAGGGATCGAGTTAAATACACAATCGTTGATATCTTCGCTTCCAGACGTGCGATTTTGAAGCTGTTTTCAGCGGATTTAGACTAAACTAGGCCTCCGCCTACGTACTGACCATATCGCACGCATTTACACGCGCGTCAGGACTTCATCCCTTACCGCACTTAGGAATTTTTCGTTTTTTCAAAGTAAATCCTCAAAATTTAGTTTTTCTTCCAAATTTTTTGCAAAAATAGTTTCAGTTTATAGTATAAATAGTACTCACCCTTCATCCCTGAATTCTGGTTCGCGATCCGTGTCCCGGTCTCCAGGTTGTGGGGTGAAAATCAAAATTTTTTGGTTCAAAAACTGGTTTTTTGACCAAAACCCAAAATTTTTGTTCGGCACCTACCCTGTTTTATTCCATATTTAGCTAGCCCGCGCGGAGACGCGTCTCTGGACACCTCGGCCGCGCCCCTAGCTCGAATAAAACATAGATTTTTCCAAAAAATAGTCTTTTCATACATCTCTGTTAGCACCCAAAAACTACCTAAGGGATCGAGTTAAATACACAATCGTTGATATCTTCGCTTCCAGACGTGCGATTTTGAAGCTGTTTTCAGCGGATTTAGACTAAACTAGGCCTCCGCCTACGTACTGACCATATCGCACGCATTTACACGCGCGTCAGGACTTCATCCCTTACCGCACTTAGGAATTTTTCGTTTTTTCAAAGTAAATCCTCAAAATTTAGTTTTTCTTCCAAATTTTTTGCAAAAATAGTTTCAGTTTATAGTATAAATAGTACTCACCCTTCATCCCTGAATTCTGGTTCGCGATCCGTGTCCCGGTCTCCAGGTTGTGGGGTGAAAATCAAAATTTTTTGGTTCAAAAACTGGTTTTTTGACCAAAACCCAAAATTTTTGTTCGGCACCTACCCTGTTTTATTCCATATTTAGCTAGCCCGCGCGGAGACGCGTCTCTGGACACCTCGGCCGCGCCCCTAGCTCGAATAAAACATAGATTTTTCCAAAAAATAGTCTTTTTCATACATCTCTGTTAGCACCCAAAAACTACCTAAGGGATCGAGTTAAATACACAATCGTTGATATCTTCGCTTCCAGACGTGCGATTTTGAAGCTGTTTTCAGCGGATTTAGACTAAACTAGGCCTCCGCCTACGTACTGACCATATCGCACGCATTTACACGCGCGTCAGGACTTCATCCCTTACCGCACTTAGGAATTTTTCGTTTTTTCAAAGTAAATCCTCAAAATTTAGTTTTTCTTCCAAATTTTTTGCAAAAATAGTTTCAGTTTATAGTATAAATAGTACTCACCCTTCATCCCTGAATTCTGGTTCGCGATCCGTGTCCCGGTCTCCAGGTTGTGGGGTGAAAATCAAAATTTTTTGGTTCAAAAACTGGTTTTTTGACCAAAACCCAAAATTTTTGTTCGGCACCTACCCTGTTTTATTCCATATTTAGCTAGCCCGCGCGGAGACGCGTCTCTGGACACCTCGGCCGCGCCCCTAGCTCGAATAAAACATAGATTTTTCCAAAAAATAGTCTTTTTCATACATCTCTGTTAGCACCCAAAAACTACCTAAGGGATCGAGTTAAATACACAATCGTTGATATCTTCGCTTCCAGACGTGCGATTTTGAAGCTGTTTTCAGCGGATTTAGACTAAACTAGGCCTCCGCCTACGTACTGACCATATCGCACGCATTTACACGCGCGTCAGGACTTCATCCCTTACCGCACTTAGGAATTTTTCGTTTTTTCAAAGTAAATCCTCAAAATTTAGTTTTTCTTCCAAATTTTTTGCAAAAATAGTTTCAGTTTATAGTATAAATAGTACTCACCCTTCATCCCTGAATTCTGGTTCGCGATCCGTGTCCCGGTCTCCAGGTTGTGGGGTGAAAATCAAAATTTTTTGGTTCAAAAACTGGTTTTTTGACCAAAACCCAAAATTTTTGTTCGGCACCTACCCTGTTTTATTCCATATTTAGCTAGCCCGCGCGGAGACGCGTCTCTGGACACCTCGGCCGCGCCCCTAGCTCGAATAAAACATAGATTTTTCCAAAAAATAGTCTTTTTCATACATCTCTGTTAGCACCCAAAAACTACCTAAGGGATCGAGTTAAATACACAATCGTTGATATCTTCGCTTCCAGACGTGCGATTTTGAAGCTGTTTTCAGCGGATTTAGACTAAACTAGGCCTCCGCCTACGTACTGACCATATCGCACGCATTTACACGCGCGTCAGGACTTCATCCCTTACCGCACTTAGGAATTTTTCGTTTTTTCAAAGTAAATCCTCAAAATTTAGTTTTTCTTCCAAATTTTTTGCAAAAATAGTTTCAGTTTATAGTATAAATAGTACTCACCCTTCATCCCTGAATTCTGGTTCGCGATCCGTGTCCCGGTCTCCAGGTTGTGGGGTGAAAATCAAAATTTTTTGGTTCAAAAACTGGTTTTTTGACCAAAACCCAAAATTTTTGTTCGGCACCTACCCTGTTTTATTCCATATTTAGCTAGCCCGCGCGGAGACGCGTCTCTGGACACCTCGGCCGCGCCCCTAGCTCGAATAAAACATAGATTTTTCCAAAAAATAGTCTTTTCATACATCTCTGTTAGCACCCAAAAACTACCTAAGGGATCGAGTTAAATACACAATCGTTGATATCTTCGCTTCCAGACGTGCGATTTTGAAGCTGTTTTCAGCGGATTTAGACTAAACTAGGCCTCCGCCTACGTACTGACCATATCGCACGCATTTACACGCGCGTCAGGACTTCATCCCTTACCGCACTTAGGAATTTTTCGTTTTTTCAAAGTAAATCCTCAAAATTTAGTTTTTCTTCCAAATTTTTTGCAAAAATAGTTTCAGTTTATAGTATAAATAGTACTCACCCTTCATCCCTGAATTCTGGTTCGCGATCCGTGTCCCGGTCTCCAGGTTGTGGGGTGAAAATCAAAATTTTTTGGTTCAAAAACTGGTTTTTTGACCAAAACCCAAAATTTTTGTTCGGCACCTACCCTGTTTTATTCCATATTTAGCTAGCCCGCGCGGAGACGCGTCTCTGGACACCTCGGCCGCGCCCCTAGCTCGAATAAAACATAGATTTTTCCAAAAAATAGTCTTTTTCATACATCTCTGTTAGCACCCAAAAACTACCTAAGGGATCGAGTTAAATACACAATCGTTGATATCTTCGCTTCCAGACGTGCGATTTTGAAGCTGTTTTCAGCGGATTTAGACTAAACTAGGCCTCCGCCTACGTACTGACCATATCGCACGCATTTACACGCGCGTCAGGACTTCATCCCTTACCGCACTTAGGAATTTTTCGTTTTTTCAAAGTAAATCCTCAAAATTTAGTTTTTCTTCCAAATTTTTTGCAAAAATAGTTTCAGTTTATAGTATAAATAGTACTCACCCTTCATCCCTGAATTCTGGTTCGCGATCCGTGTCCCGGTCTCCAGGTTGTGGGGTGAAAATCAAAATTTTTTGGTTCAAAAACTGGTTTTTTGACCAAAACCCAAAATTTTTGTTCGGCACCTACCCTGTTTTATTCCATATTTAGCTAGCCCGCGCGGAGACGCGTCTCTGGACACCTCGGCCGCGCCCCTAGCTCGAATAAAACATAGATTTTTCCAAAAAATAGTCTTTTTCATACATCTCTGTTAGCACCCAAAAACTACCTAAGGGATCGAGTTAAATACACAATCGTTGATATCTTCGCTTCCAGACGTGCGATTTTGAAGCTGTTTTCAGCGGATTTAGACTAAACTAGGCCTCCGCCTACGTACTGACCATATCGCACGCATTTACACGCGCGTCAGGACTTCATCCCTTACCGCACTTAGGAATTTTTCGTTTTTTCAAAGTAAATCCTCAAAATTTAGTTTTTCTTCCAAATTTTTTGCAAAAATAGTTTCAGTTTATAGTATAAATAGTACTCACCCTTCATCCCTGAATTCTGGTTCGCGATCCGTGTCCCGGTCTCCAGGTTGTGGGGTGAAAATCAAAATTTTTTGGTTCAAAAACTGGTTTTTTGACCAAAACCCAAAATTTTTGTTCGGCACCTACCCTGTTTTATTCCATATTTAGCTAGCCCGCGCGGAGACGCGTCTCTGGACACCTCGGCCGCGCCCCTAGCTCGAATAAAACATAGATTTTTCCAAAAAATAGTCTTTTTCATACATCTCTGTTAGCACCCAAAAACTACCTAAGGGATCGAGTTAAATACACAATCGTTGATATCTTCGCTTCCAGACGTGCGATTTTGAAGCTGTTTTCAGCGGATTTAGACTAAACTAGGCCTCCGCCTACGTACTGACCATATCGCACGCATTTACACGCGCGTCAGGACTTCATCCCTTACCGCACTTAGGAATTTTTCGTTTTTTCAAAGTAAATCCTCAAAATTTAGTTTTTCTTCCAAATTTTTTGCAAAAATAGTTTCAGTTTATAGTATAAATAGTACTCACCCTTCATCCCTGAATTCTGGTTCGCGATCCGTGTCCCGGTCTCCAGGTTGTGGGGTGAAAATCAAAATTTTTTGGTTCAAAAACTGGTTTTTTGACCAAAACCCAAAATTTTTGTTCGGCACCTACCCTGTTTTATTCCATATTTAGCTAGCCCGCGCGGAGACGCGTCTCTGGACACCTCGGCCGCGCCCCTAGCTCGAATAAAACATAGATTTTTCCAAAAAATAGTCTTTTTCATACATCTCTGTTAGCACCCAAAAACTACCTAAGGGATCGAGTTAAATACACAATCGTTGATATCTTCGCTTCCAGACGTGCGATTTTGAAGCTGTTTTCAGCGGATTTAGACTAAACTAGGCCTTCGCCTACGTACTGACCATATCGCACGCATTTACACGCGCGTCAGGACTTCATCCCTTACCGCACTTAGGAATTTTTCGTTTTTTCAAAGTAAATCCTCAAAATTTAGTTTTTCTTCCAAATTTTTTGCAAAAATAGTTTCAGTTTATAGTATAAATAGTACTCACCCTTCATCCCTGAATTCTGGTTCGCGATCCGTGTCCCGGTCTCCAGGTTGTGGGGTGAAAATCAAAATTTTTTGGTTCAAAAACTGGTTTTTTGACCAAAACCCAAAATTTTTGTTCGGCACCTACCCTGTTTTATTCCATATTTAGCTAGCCCGCGCGGAGACGCGTCTCTGGACACCTCGGCCGCGCCCCTAGCTCGAATAAAACATAGATTTTTCCAAAAAATAGTCTTTTTCATACATCTCTGTTAGCACCCAAAAACTACCTAAGGGATCGAGTTAAATACACAATCGTTGATATCTTCGCTTCCAGACGTGCGATTTTGAAGCTGTTTTCAGCGGATTTAGACTAAACTAGGCCTCCGCCTACGTACTGACCATATCGCACGCATTTACACGCGCGTCAGGACTTCATCCCTTACCGCACTTAGGAATTTTTCGTTTTTTCAAAGTAAATCCTCAAAATTTAGTTTTTCTTCCAAATTTTTTGCAAAAATAGTTTCAGTTTATAGTATAAATAGTACTCACCCTTCATCCCTGAATTCTGGTTCGCGATCCGTGTCCCGGTCTCCAGGTTGTGGGGTGAAAATCAAAATTTTTTGGTTCAAAAACTGGTTTTTTGACCAAAACCCAAAATTTTTGTTCGGCACCTACCCTGTTTTATTCCATATTTAGCTAGCCCGCGCGGAGACGCGTCTCTGGACACCTCGGCCGCGCCCCTAGCTCGAATAAAACATAGATTTTTCCAAAAAATAGTCTTTTTCATACATCTCTGTTAGCACCCAAAAACTACCTAAGGGATCGAGTTAAATACACAATCGTTGATATCTTCGCTTCCAGACGTGCGATTTTGAAGCTGTTTTCAGCGGATTTAGACTAAACTAGGCCTCCGCCTACGTACTGACCATATCGCACGCATTTACACGCGCGTCAGGACTTCATCCCTTACCGCACTTAGGAATTTTTCGTTTTTTCAAAGTAAATCCTCAAAATTTAGTTTTTCTTCCAAATTTTTTGCAAAAATAGTTTCAGTTTATAGTATAAATAGTACTCACCCTTCATCCCTGAATTCTGGTTCGCGATCCGTGTCCCGGTCTCCAGGTTGTGGGGTGAAAATCAAAATTTTTTGGTTCAAAAACTGGTTTTTTGACCAAAACCCAAAATTTTTGTTCGGCACCTACCCTGTTTTATTCCATATTTAGCTAGCCCGCGCGGAGACGCGTCTCTGGACACCTCGGCCGCGCCCCTAGCTCGAATAAAACATAGATTTTTCCAAAAAATAGTCTTTTTCATACATCTCTGTTAGCACCCAAAAACTACCTAAGGGATCGAGTTAAATACACAATCGTTGATATCTTCGCTTCCAGACGTGCGATTTTGAAGCTGTTTTCAGCGGATTTAGACTAAACTAGGCCTCCGCCTACGTACTGACCATATCGCACGCATTTACACGCGCGTCAGGACTTCATCCCTTACCGCACTTAGGAATTTTTCGTTTTTTCAAAGTAAATCCTCAAAATTTAGTTTTTCTTCCAAATTTTTTGCAAAAATAGTTTCAGTTTATAGTATAAATAGTACTCACCCTTCATCCCTGAATTCTGGTTCGCGATCCGTGTCCCGGTCTCCAGGTTGTGGGGTGAAAATCAAAATTTTTTGGTTCAAAAACTGGTTTTTTGACCAAAACCCAAAATTTTTGTTCGGCACCTACCCTGTTTTATTCCATATTTAGCTAGCCCGCGCGGAGACGCGTCTCTGGACACCTCGGCCGCGCCCCTAGCTCGAATAAAACATAGATTTTTCCAAAAAATAGTCTTTTTCATACATCTCTGTTAGCACCCAAAAACTACCTAAGGGATCGAGTTAAATACACAATCGTTGATATCTTCGCTTCCAGACGTGCGATTTTGAAGCTGTTTTCAGCGGATTTAGACTAAACTAGGCCTCCGCCTACGTACTGACCATATCGCACGCATTTACACGCGCGTCAGGACTTCATCCCTTACCGCACTTAGGAATTTTTCGTTTTTTCAAAGTAAATCCTCAAAATTTAGTTTTTCTTCCAAATTTTTTGCAAAAATAGTTTCAGTTTATAGTATAAATAGTACTCACCCTTCATCCCTGAATTCTGGTTCGCGATCCGTGTCCCGGTCTCCAGGTTGTGGGGTGAAAATCAAAATTTTTTGGTTCAAAAACTGGTTTTTTGACCAAAACCCAAAATTTTTGTTCGGCACCTACCCTGTTTTATTCCATATTTAGCTAGCCCGCGCGGAGACGCGTCTCTGGACACCTCGGCCGCGCCCCTAGCTCGAATAAAACATAGATTTTTCCAAAAAATAGTCTTTTTCATACATCTCTGTTAGCACCCAAAAACTACCTAAGGGATCGAGTTAAATACACAATCGTTGATATCTTCGCTTCCAGACGTGCGATTTTGAAGCTGTTTTCAGCGGATTTAGACTAAACTAGGCCTCCGCCTACGTACTGACCATATCGCACGCATTTACACGCGCGTCAGGACTTCATCCCTTACCGCACTTAGGAATTTTTCGTTTTTTCAAAGTAAATCCTCAAAATTTAGTTTTTCTTCCAAATTTTTTGCAAAAATAGTTTCAGTTTATAGTATAAATAGTACTCACCCTTCATCCCTGAATTCTGGTTCGCGATCCGTGTCCCGGTCTCCAGGTTGTGGGGTGAAAATCAAAATTTTTTGGTTCAAAAACTGGTTTTTTGACCAAAACCCAAAATTTTTGTTCGGCACCTACCCTGTTTTATTCCATATTTAGCTAGCCCGCGCGGAGACGCGTCTCTGGACACCTCGGCCGCGCCCCTAGCTCGAATAAAACATAGATTTTTCCAAAAAATAGTCTTTTTCATACATCTCTGTTAGCACCCAAAAACTACCTAATTGCCGGATTGCCGCCATGGGATCTGGAGGCAATAGTCCTCGCGCGCCTACATGAGTGGCGCGCGGAGGCGCTACGCCGGGGGGAAACTCCGCTGCCGCGGCAAATTGTCGCTCAGCGGACGGACTTCCGGCGGGATCTCATGGCGACATGGAGAGAGCGACTATCGCAACCCCGTGCAGGGCACGCCACAATAGTGGCGATAAGTCCCCTCTTTGAGGAGTGGCTGGAGAGACGCCACGGCGTCCTCACCTTCCGCCTGACGCAGGTTCTTACCGGACACGGATGCTTCGGTAAGTTCCTGCACCGAATCGGGCGGGAGGAGACGCCCGGGTGTCACCATTGTGAGGATCGACCGGAGGACACGGTGGAGCACACGGTGGAGGTGTGCCCCGCTTGGGCGGAGCACCGCCGTGTCCTCGTAACGGCGATTGGCGGCGGCGACCTCTCGCTCCCGGCCTTGGTTCAATCCATGGTTCGGAGCGAGACGGAATGGGACGCCGTCACCTCCTTCTGCGAAGCAGTCATGCTAGCGAAGGAGGTGGCGGAACAGGACAGGGAGAGATCCTCACGTCCCGGCCGCCGCGGGAGACGCCCCGGGCGTCGGGGGCCACGTGGTGGCTTCCGGCCACCGTAGACGCGGGCCTGTGGACGGGGAGCTATGGGCTAGCTCGCCGTCCGTTCGTCTCATGACGACAGGCCGTGTCGACGGCGCGTTCGTGTTCCACGCGCGCCTCAAAGAGAGTCAGCAATAGTGAAGGGGTCCGCAAGGACCGAAGCCTGCCGGGGCTGCGGGACTATTCGAAAGAGATACCGTGGCCCCGGAACACAAAGGGCGATGAAGGAACATGGATGGGTTTTAGTCAGTAAAAGTCTGACACTCCCTCCTGCTCAGCCCAGAGCGGGAGAAGTCATTTGATGATTTCCCATCCGAAAAAAAAAAAAAAAAAAAAAAAAGGGATCGAGTTAAATACACAATCGTTGATATCTTCGCTTCCAGACGTGCGATTTTGAAGCTGTTTTCAGCGGATTTAGACTAAACTAGGCCTCCGCCTACGTACTGACCATATCGCACGCATTTACACGCGCGTCAGGACTTCATCCCTTACCGCACTTAGGAATTTTTCGTTTTTTCAAAGTAAATCCTCAAAATTTAGTTTTTCTTCCAAATTTTTTGCAAAAATAGTTTCAGTTTATAGTATAAATAGTACTCACCCTTCATCCCTGAATTCTGGTTCGCGATCCGTGTCCCGGTCTCCAGGTTGTGGGGTGAAAATCAAAATTTTTTGGTTCAAAAACTGGTTTTTTGACCAAAACCCAAAATTTTTGTTCGGCACCTACCCTGTTTTATTCCATATTTAGCTAGCCCGCGCGGAGACGCGTCTCTGGACACCTCGGCCGCGCCCCTAGCTCGAATAAAACATAGATTTTTCCAAAAAATAGTCTTTTTCATACATCTCTGTTAGCACCCAAAAACTACCTAAGGGATCGAGTTAAATACACAATCGTTGATATCTTCGCTTCCAGACGTGCGATTTTGAAGCTGTTTTCAGCGGATTTAGACTAAACTAGGCCTCCGCCTACGTACTGACCATATCGCACGCATTTACACGCGCGTCAGGACTTCATCCCTTACCGCACTTAGGAATTTTTCGTTTTTTCAAAGTAAATCCTCAAAATTTAGTTTTTCTTCCAAATTTTTTGCAAAAATAGTTTCAGTTTATAGTATAAATAGTACTCACCCTTCATCCCTGAATTCTGGTTCGCGATCCGTGTCCCGGTCTCCAGGTTGTGGGGTGAAAATCAAAATTTTTTGGTTCAAAAACTGGTTTTTTGACCAAAACCCAAAATTTTTGTTCGGCACCTACCCTGTTTTATTCCATATTTAGCTAGCCCGCGCGGAGACGCGTCTCTGGACACCTCGGCCGCGCCCCTAGCTCGAATAAAACATAGATTTTTCCAAAAAATAGTCTTTTTCATACATCTCTGTTAGCACCCAAAAACTACCTAAGGGATCGAGTTAAATACACAATCGTTGATATCTTCGCTTCCAGACGTGCGATTTTGAAGCTGTTTTCAGCGGATTTAGACTAAACTAGGCCTCCGCCTACGTACTGACCATATCGCACGCATTTACACGCGCGTCAGGACTTCATCCCTTACCGCACTTAGGAATTTTTCGTTTTTTCAAAGTAAATCCTCAAAATTTAGTTTTTCTTCCAAATTTTTTGCAAAAATAGTTTCAGTTTATAGTATAAATAGTACTCACCCTTCATCCCTGAATTCTGGTTCGCGATCCGTGTCCCGGTCTCCAGGTTGTGGGGTGAAAATCAAAATTTTTTGGTTCAAAAACTGGTTTTTTGACCAAAACCCAAAATTTTTGTTCGGCACCTACCCTGTTTTATTCCATATTTAGCTAGCCCGCGCGGAGACGCGTCTCTGGACACCTCGGCCGCGCCCCTAGCTCGAATAAAACATAGATTTTTCCAAAAAATAGTCTTTTCATACATCTCTGTTAGCACCCAAAAACTACCTAAGGGATCGAGTTAAATACACAATCGTTGATATCTTCGCTTCCAGACGTGCGATTTTGAAGCTGTTTTCAGCGGATTTAGACTAAACTAGGCCTCCGCCTACGTACTGACCATATCGCACGCATTTACACGCGCGTCAGGACTTCATCCCTTACCGCACTTAGGAATTTTTCGTTTTTTCAAAGTAAATCCTCAAAATTTAGTTTTTCTTCCAAATTTTTTGCAAAAATAGTTTCAGTTTATAGTATAAATAGTACTCACCCTTCATCCCTGAATTCTGGTTCGCGATCCGTGTCCCGGTCTCCAGGTTGTGGGGTGAAAATCAAAATTTTTTGGTTCAAAAACTGGTTTTTTGACCAAAACCCAAAATTTTTGTTCGGCACCTACCCTGTTTTATTCCATATTTAGCTAGCCCGCGCGGAGACGCGTCTCTGGACACCTCGGCCGCGCCCCTAGCTCGAATAAAACATAGATTTTTCCAAAAAATAGTCTTTTTCATACATCTCTGTTAGCACCCAAAAACTACCTAAGGGATCGAGTTAAATACACAATCGTTGATATCTTCGCTTCCAGACGTGCGATTTTGAAGCTGTTTTCAGCGGATTTAGACTAAACTAGGCCTCCGCCTACGTACTGACCATATCGCACGCATTTACACGCGCGTCAGGACTTCATCCCTTACCGCACTTAGGAATTTTTCGTTTTTTCAAAGTAAATCCTCAAAATTTAGTTTTTCTTCCAAATTTTTTGCAAAAATAGTTTCAGTTTATAGTATAAATAGTACTCACCCTTCATCCCTGAATTCTGGTTCGCGATCCGTGTCCCGGTCTCCAGGTTGTGGGGTGAAAATCAAAATTTTTTGGTTCAAAAACTGGTTTTTTGACCAAAACCCAAAATTTTTGTTCGGCACCTACCCTGTTTTATTCCATATTTAGCTAGCCCGCGCGGAGACGCGTCTCTGGACACCTCGGCCGCGCCCCTAGCTCGAATAAAACATAGATTTTTCCAAAAAATAGTCTTTTCATACATCTCTGTTAGCACCCAAAAACTACCTAAGGGATCGAGTTAAATACACAATCGTTGATATCTTCGCTTCCAGACGTGCGATTTTGAAGCTGTTTTCAGCGGATTTAGACTAAACTAGGCCTCCGCCTACGTACTGACCATATCGCACGCATTTACACGCGCGTCAGGACTTCATCCCTTACCGCACTTAGGAATTTTTCGTTTTTTCAAAGTAAATCCTCAAAATTTAGTTTTTCTTCCAAATTTTTTGCAAAAATAGTTTCAGTTTATAGTATAAATAGTACTCACCCTTCATCCCTGAATTCTGGTTCGCGATCCGTGTCCCGGTCTCCAGGTTGTGGGGTGAAAATCAAAATTTTTTGGTTCAAAAACTGGTTTTTTGACCAAAACCCAAAATTTTTGTTCGGCACCTACCCTGTTTTATTCCATATTTAGCTAGCCCGCGCGGAGACGCGTCTCTGGACACCTCGGCCGCGCCCCTAGCTCGAATAAAACATAGATTTTTCCAAAAAATAGTCTTTTTCATACATCTCTGTTAGCACCCAAAAACTACCTAAGGGATCGAGTTAAATACACAATCGTTGATATCTTCGCTTCCAGACGTGCGATTTTGAAGCTGTTTTCAGCGGATTTAGACTAAACTAGGCCTCCGCCTACGTACTGACCATATCGCACGCATTTACACGCGCGTCAGGACTTCATCCCTTACCGCACTTAGGAATTTTTCGTTTTTTCAAAGTAAATCCTCAAAATTTAGTTTTTCTTCCAAATTTTTTGCAAAAATAGTTTCAGTTTATAGTATAAATAGTACTCACCCTTCATCCCTGAATTCTGGTTCGCGATCCGTGTCCCGGTCTCCAGGTTGTGGGGTGAAAATCAAAATTTTTTGGTTCAAAAACTGGTTTTTTGACCAAAACCCAAAATTTTTGTTCGGCACCTACCCTGTTTTATTCCATATTTAGCTAGCCCGCGCGGAGACGCGTCTCTGGACACCTCGGCCGCGCCCCTAGCTCGAATAAAACATAGATTTTTCCAAAAAATAGTCTTTTTCATACATCTCTGTTAGCACCCAAAAACTACCTAAGGGATCGAGTTAAATACACAATCGTTGATATCTTCGCTTCCAGACGTGCGATTTTGAAGCTGTTTTCAGCGGATTTAGACTAAACTAGGCCTTCGCCTACGTACTGACCATATCGCACGCATTTACACGCGCGTCAGGACTTCATCCCTTACCGCACTTAGGAATTTTTCGTTTTTTCAAAGTAAATCCTCAAAATTTAGTTTTTCTTCCAAATTTTTTGCAAAAATAGTTTCAGTTTATAGTATAAATAGTACTCACCCTTCATCCCTGAATTCTGGTTCGCGATCCGTGTCCCGGTCTCCAGGTTGTGGGGTGAAAATCAAAATTTTTTGGTTCAAAAACTGGTTTTTTGACCAAAACCCAAAATTTTTGTTCGGCACCTACCCTGTTTTATTCCATATTTAGCTAGCCCGCGCGGAGACGCGTCTCTGGACACCTCGGCCGCGCCCCTAGCTCGAATAAAACATAGATTTTTCCAAAAAATAGTCTTTTTCATACATCTCTGTTAGCACCCAAAAACTACCTAAGGGATCGAGTTAAATACACAATCGTTGATATCTTCGCTTCCAGACGTGCGATTTTGAAGCTGTTTTCAGCGGATTTAGACTAAACTAGGCCTCCGCCTACGTACTGACCATATCGCACGCATTTACACGCGCGTCAGGACTTCATCCCTTACCGCACTTAGGAATTTTTCGTTTTTTCAAAGTAAATCCTCAAAATTTAGTTTTTCTTCCAAATTTTTTGCAAAAATAGTTTCAGTTTATAGTATAAATAGTACTCACCCTTCATCCCTGAATTCTGGTTCGCGATCCGTGTCCCGGTCTCCAGGTTGTGGGGTGAAAATCAAAATTTTTTGGTTCAAAAACTGGTTTTTTGACCAAAACCCAAAATTTTTGTTCGGCACCTACCCTGTTTTATTCCATATTTAGCTAGCCCGCGCGGAGACGCGTCTCTGGACACCTCGGCCGCGCCCCTAGCTCGAATAAAACATAGATTTTTCCAAAAAATAGTCTTTTTCATACATCTCTGTTAGCACCCAAAAACTACCTAAGGGATCGAGTTAAATACACAATCGTTGATATCTTCGCTTCCAGACGTGCGATTTTGAAGCTGTTTTCAGCGGATTTAGACTAAACTAGGCCTCCGCCTACGTACTGACCATATCGCACGCATTTACACGCGCGTCAGGACTTCATCCCTTACCGCACTTAGGAATTTTTCGTTTTTTCAAAGTAAATCCTCAAAATTTAGTTTTTCTTCCAAATTTTTTGCAAAAATAGTTTCAGTTTATAGTATAAATAGTACTCACCCTTCATCCCTGAATTCTGGTTCGCGATCCGTGTCCCGGTCTCCAGGTTGTGGGGTGAAAATCAAAATTTTTTGGTTCAAAAACTGGTTTTTTGACCAAAACCCAAAATTTTTGTTCGGCACCTACCCTGTTTTATTCCATATTTAGCTAGCCCGCGCGGAGACGCGTCTCTGGACACCTCGGCCGCGCCCCTAGCTCGAATAAAACATAGATTTTTCCAAAAAATAGTCTTTTTCATACATCTCTGTTAGCACCCAAAAACTACCTAAGGGATCGAGTTAAATACACAATCGTTGATATCTTCGCTTCCAGACGTGCGATTTTGAAGCTGTTTTCAGCGGATTTAGACTAAACTAGGCCTCCGCCTACGTACTGACCATATCGCACGCATTTACACGCGCGTCAGGACTTCATCCCTTACCGCACTTAGGAATTTTTCGTTTTTTCAAAGTAAATCCTCAAAATTTAGTTTTTCTTCCAAATTTTTTGCAAAAATAGTTTCAGTTTATAGTATAAATAGTACTCACCCTTCATCCCTGAATTCTGGTTCGCGATCCGTGTCCCGGTCTCCAGGTTGTGGGGTGAAAATCAAAATTTTTTGGTTCAAAAACTGGTTTTTTGACCAAAACCCAAAATTTTTGTTCGGCACCTACCCTGTTTTATTCCATATTTAGCTAGCCCGCGCGGAGACGCGTCTCTGGACACCTCGGCCGCGCCCCTAGCTCGAATAAAACATAGATTTTTCCAAAAAATAGTCTTTTTCATACATCTCTGTTAGCACCCAAAAACTACCTAAGGGATCGAGTTAAATACACAATCGTTGATATCTTCGCTTCCAGACGTGCGATTTTGAAGCTGTTTTCAGCGGATTTAGACTAAACTAGGCCTCCGCCTACGTACTGACCATATCGCACGCATTTACACGCGCGTCAGGACTTCATCCCTTACCGCACTTAGGAATTTTTCGTTTTTTCAAAGTAAATCCTCAAAATTTAGTTTTTCTTCCAAATTTTTTGCAAAAATAGTTTCAGTTTATAGTATAAATAGTACTCACCCTTCATCCCTGAATTCTGGTTCGCGATCCGTGTCCCGGTCTCCAGGTTGTGGGGTGAAAATCAAAATTTTTTGGTTCAAAAACTGGTTTTTTGACCAAAACCCAAAATTTTTGTTCGGCACCTACCCTGTTTTATTCCATATTTAGCTAGCCCGCGCGGAGACGCGTCTCTGGACACCTCGGCCGCGCCCCTAGCTCGAATAAAACATAGATTTTTCCAAAAAATAGTCTTTTTCATACATCTCTGTTAGCACCCAAAAACTACCTAAGGGATCGAGTTAAATACACAATCGTTGATATCTTCGCTTCCAGACGTGCGATTTTGAAGCTGTTTTCAGCGGATTTAGACTAAACTAGGCCTCCGCCTACGTACTGACCATATCGCACGCATTTACACGCGCGTCAGGACTTCATCCCTTACCGCACTTAGGAATTTTTCGTTTTTTCAAAGTAAATCCTCAAAATTTAGTTTTTCTTCCAAATTTTTTGCAAAAATAGTTTCAGTTTATAGTATAAATAGTACTCACCCTTCATCCCTGAATTCTGGTTCGCGATCCGTGTCCCGGTCTCCAGGTTGTGGGGTGAAAATCAAAATTTTTTGGTTCAAAAACTGGTTTTTTGACCAAAACCCAAAATTTTTGTTCGGCACCTACCCTGTTTTATTCCATATTTAGCTAGCCCGCGCGGAGACGCGTCTCTGGACACCTCGGCCGCGCCCCTAGCTCGAATAAAACATAGATTTTTCCAAAAAATAGTCTTTTTCATACATCTCTGTTAGCACCCAAAAACTACCTAATTGCCGGATTGCCGCCATGGGATCTGGAGGCAATAGTCCTCGCGCGCCTACATGAGTGGCGCGCGGAGGCGCTACGCCGGGGGGAAACTCCGCTGCCGCGGCAAATTGTCGCTCAGCGGACGGACTTCCGGCGGGATCTCATGGCGACATGGAGAGAGCGACTATCGCAACCCCGTGCAGGGCACGCCACAATAGTGGCGATAAGTCCCCTCTTTGAGGAGTGGCTGGAGAGACGCCACGGCGTCCTCACCTTCCGCCTGACGCAGGTTCTTACCGGACACGGATGCTTCGGTAAGTTCCTGCACCGAATCGGGCGGGAGGAGACGCCCGGGTGTCACCATTGTGAGGATCGACCGGAGGACACGGTGGAGCACACGGTGGAGGTGTGCCCCGCTTGGGCGGAGCACCGCCGTGTCCTCGTAACGGCGATTGGCGGCGGCGACCTCTCGCTCCCGGCCTTGGTTCAATCCATGGTTCGGAGCGAGACGGAATGGGACGCCGTCACCTCCTTCTGCGAAGCAGTCATGCTAGCGAAGGAGGTGGCGGAACAGGACAGGGAGAGATCCTCACGTCCCGGCCGCCGCGGGAGACGCCCCGGGCGTCGGGGGCCACGTGGTGGCTTCCGGCCACCGTAGACGCGGGCCTGTGGACGGGGAGCTATGGGCTAGCTCGCCGTCCGTTCGTCTCATGACGACAGGCCGTGTCGACGGCGCGTTCGTGTTCCACGCGCGCCTCAAAGAGAGTCAGCAATAGTGAAGGGGTCCGCAAGGACCGAAGCCTGCCGGGGCTGCGGGACTATTCGAAAGAGATACCGTGGCCCCGGAACACAAAGGGCGATGAAGGAACATGGATGGGTTTTAGTCAGTAAAAGTCTGACACTCCCTCCTGCTCAGCCCAGAGCGGGAGAAGTCATTTGATGATTTCCCATCCGAAAAAAAAAAAAAAAAAAAAAAAAGGGATCGAGTTAAATACACAATCGTTGATATCTTCGCTTCCAGACGTGCGATTTTGAAGCTGTTTTCAGCGGATTTAGACTAAACTAGGCCTCCGCCTACGTACTGACCATATCGCACGCATTTACACGCGCGTCAGGACTTCATCCCTTACCGCACTTAGGAATTTTTCGTTTTTTCAAAGTAAATCCTCAAAATTTAGTTTTTCTTCCAAATTTTTTGCAAAAATAGTTTCAGTTTATAGTATAAATAGTACTCACCCTTCATCCCTGAATTCTGGTTCGCGATCCGTGTCCCGGTCTCCAGGTTGTGGGGTGAAAATCAAAATTTTTTGGTTCAAAAACTGGTTTTTTGACCAAAACCCAAAATTTTTGTTCGGCACCTACCCTGTTTTATTCCATATTTAGCTAGCCCGCGCGGAGACGCGTCTCTGGACACCTCGGCCGCGCCCCTAGCTCGAATAAAACATAGATTTTTCCAAAAAATAGTCTTTTTCATACATCTCTGTTAGCACCCAAAAACTACCTAAGGGATCGAGTTAAATACACAATCGTTGATATCTTCGCTTCCAGACGTGCGATTTTGAAGCTGTTTTCAGCGGATTTAGACTAAACTAGGCCTCCGCCTACGTACTGACCATATCGCACGCATTTACACGCGCGTCAGGACTTCATCCCTTACCGCACTTAGGAATTTTTCGTTTTTTCAAAGTAAATCCTCAAAATTTAGTTTTTCTTCCAAATTTTTTGCAAAAATAGTTTCAGTTTATAGTATAAATAGTACTCACCCTTCATCCCTGAATTCTGGTTCGCGATCCGTGTCCCGGTCTCCAGGTTGTGGGGTGAAAATCAAAATTTTTTGGTTCAAAAACTGGTTTTTTGACCAAAACCCAAAATTTTTGTTCGGCACCTACCCTGTTTTATTCCATATTTAGCTAGCCCGCGCGGAGACGCGTCTCTGGACACCTCGGCCGCGCCCCTAGCTCGAATAAAACATAGATTTTTCCAAAAAATAGTCTTTTTCATACATCTCTGTTAGCACCCAAAAACTACCTAAGGGATCGAGTTAAATACACAATCGTTGATATCTTCGCTTCCAGACGTGCGATTTTGAAGCTGTTTTCAGCGGATTTAGACTAAACTAGGCCTCCGCCTACGTACTGACCATATCGCACGCATTTACACGCGCGTCAGGACTTCATCCCTTACCGCACTTAGGAATTTTTCGTTTTTTCAAAGTAAATCCTCAAAATTTAGTTTTTCTTCCAAATTTTTTGCAAAAATAGTTTCAGTTTATAGTATAAATAGTACTCACCCTTCATCCCTGAATTCTGGTTCGCGATCCGTGTCCCGGTCTCCAGGTTGTGGGGTGAAAATCAAAATTTTTTGGTTCAAAAACTGGTTTTTTGACCAAAACCCAAAATTTTTGTTCGGCACCTACCCTGTTTTATTCCATATTTAGCTAGCCCGCGCGGAGACGCGTCTCTGGACACCTCGGCCGCGCCCCTAGCTCGAATAAAACATAGATTTTTCCAAAAAATAGTCTTTTCATACATCTCTGTTAGCACCCAAAAACTACCTAAGGGATCGAGTTAAATACACAATCGTTGATATCTTCGCTTCCAGACGTGCGATTTTGAAGCTGTTTTCAGCGGATTTAGACTAAACTAGGCCTCCGCCTACGTACTGACCATATCGCACGCATTTACACGCGCGTCAGGACTTCATCCCTTACCGCACTTAGGAATTTTTCGTTTTTTCAAAGTAAATCCTCAAAATTTAGTTTTTCTTCCAAATTTTTTGCAAAAATAGTTTCAGTTTATAGTATAAATAGTACTCACCCTTCATCCCTGAATTCTGGTTCGCGATCCGTGTCCCGGTCTCCAGGTTGTGGGGTGAAAATCAAAATTTTTTGGTTCAAAAACTGGTTTTTTGACCAAAACCCAAAATTTTTGTTCGGCACCTACCCTGTTTTATTCCATATTTAGCTAGCCCGCGCGGAGACGCGTCTCTGGACACCTCGGCCGCGCCCCTAGCTCGAATAAAACATAGATTTTTCCAAAAAATAGTCTTTTTCATACATCTCTGTTAGCACCCAAAAACTACCTAAGGGATCGAGTTAAATACACAATCGTTGATATCTTCGCTTCCAGACGTGCGATTTTGAAGCTGTTTTCAGCGGATTTAGACTAAACTAGGCCTCCGCCTACGTACTGACCATATCGCACGCATTTACACGCGCGTCAGGACTTCATCCCTTACCGCACTTAGGAATTTTTCGTTTTTTCAAAGTAAATCCTCAAAATTTAGTTTTTCTTCCAAATTTTTTGCAAAAATAGTTTCAGTTTATAGTATAAATAGTACTCACCCTTCATCCCTGAATTCTGGTTCGCGATCCGTGTCCCGGTCTCCAGGTTGTGGGGTGAAAATCAAAATTTTTTGGTTCAAAAACTGGTTTTTTGACCAAAACCCAAAATTTTTGTTCGGCACCTACCCTGTTTTATTCCATATTTAGCTAGCCCGCGCGGAGACGCGTCTCTGGACACCTCGGCCGCGCCCCTAGCTCGAATAAAACATAGATTTTTCCAAAAAATAGTCTTTTCATACATCTCTGTTAGCACCCAAAAACTACCTAAGGGATCGAGTTAAATACACAATCGTTGATATCTTCGCTTCCAGACGTGCGATTTTGAAGCTGTTTTCAGCGGATTTAGACTAAACTAGGCCTCCGCCTACGTACTGACCATATCGCACGCATTTACACGCGCGTCAGGACTTCATCCCTTACCGCACTTAGGAATTTTTCGTTTTTTCAAAGTAAATCCTCAAAATTTAGTTTTTCTTCCAAATTTTTTGCAAAAATAGTTTCAGTTTATAGTATAAATAGTACTCACCCTTCATCCCTGAATTCTGGTTCGCGATCCGTGTCCCGGTCTCCAGGTTGTGGGGTGAAAATCAAAATTTTTTGGTTCAAAAACTGGTTTTTTGACCAAAACCCAAAATTTTTGTTCGGCACCTACCCTGTTTTATTCCATATTTAGCTAGCCCGCGCGGAGACGCGTCTCTGGACACCTCGGCCGCGCCCCTAGCTCGAATAAAACATAGATTTTTCCAAAAAATAGTCTTTTTCATACATCTCTGTTAGCACCCAAAAACTACCTAAGGGATCGAGTTAAATACACAATCGTTGATATCTTCGCTTCCAGACGTGCGATTTTGAAGCTGTTTTCAGCGGATTTAGACTAAACTAGGCCTCCGCCTACGTACTGACCATATCGCACGCATTTACACGCGCGTCAGGACTTCATCCCTTACCGCACTTAGGAATTTTTCGTTTTTTCAAAGTAAATCCTCAAAATTTAGTTTTTCTTCCAAATTTTTTGCAAAAATAGTTTCAGTTTATAGTATAAATAGTACTCACCCTTCATCCCTGAATTCTGGTTCGCGATCCGTGTCCCGGTCTCCAGGTTGTGGGGTGAAAATCAAAATTTTTTGGTTCAAAAACTGGTTTTTTGACCAAAACCCAAAATTTTTGTTCGGCACCTACCCTGTTTTATTCCATATTTAGCTAGCCCGCGCGGAGACGCGTCTCTGGACACCTCGGCCGCGCCCCTAGCTCGAATAAAACATAGATTTTTCCAAAAAATAGTCTTTTCATACATCTCTGTTAGCACCCAAAAACTACCTAAGGGATCGAGTTAAATACACAATCGTTGATATCTTCGCTTCCAGACGTGCGATTTTGAAGCTGTTTTCAGCGGATTTAGACTAAACTAGGCCTCCGCCTACGTACTGACCATATCGCACGCATTTACACGCGCGTCAGGACTTCATCCCTTACCGCACTTAGGAATTTTTCGTTTTTTCAAAGTAAATCCTCAAAATTTAGTTTTTCTTCCAAATTTTTTGCAAAAATAGTTTCAGTTTATAGTATAAATAGTACTCACCCTTCATCCCTGAATTCTGGTTCGCGATCCGTGTCCCGGTCTCCAGGTTGTGGGGTGAAAATCAAAATTTTTTGGTTCAAAAACTGGTTTTTTGACCAAAACCCAAAATTTTTGTTCGGCACCTACCCTGTTTTATTCCATATTTAGCTAGCCCGCGCGGAGACGCGTCTCTGGACACCTCGGCCGCGCCCCTAGCTCGAATAAAACATAGATTTTTCCAAAAAATAGTCTTTTTCATACATCTCTGTTAGCACCCAAAAACTACCTAAGGGATCGAGTTAAATACACAATCGTTGATATCTTCGCTTCCAGACGTGCGATTTTGAAGCTGTTTTCAGCGGATTTAGACTAAACTAGGCCTCCGCCTACGTACTGACCATATCGCACGCATTTACACGCGCGTCAGGACTTCATCCCTTACCGCACTTAGGAATTTTTCGTTTTTTCAAAGTAAATCCTCAAAATTTAGTTTTTCTTCCAAATTTTTTGCAAAAATAGTTTCAGTTTATAGTATAAATAGTACTCACCCTTCATCCCTGAATTCTGGTTCGCGATCCGTGTCCCGGTCTCCAGGTTGTGGGGTGAAAATCAAAATTTTTTGGTTCAAAAACTGGTTTTTTGACCAAAACCCAAAATTTTTGTTCGGCACCTACCCTGTTTTATTCCATATTTAGCTAGCCCGCGCGGAGACGCGTCTCTGGACACCTCGGCCGCGCCCCTAGCTCGAATAAAACATAGATTTTTCCAAAAAATAGTCTTTTCATACATCTCTGTTAGCACCCAAAAACTACCTAAGGGATTGAGTTAAATACACAATCGTTGATATCTTCGCTTCCAGACGTGCGATTTTGAAGCTGTTTTCAGCGGATTTAGACTAAACTAGGCCTCCGCCTACGTACTGACCATATCGCACGCATTTACACGCGCGTCAGGACTTCATCCCTTACCGCACTTAGGAATTTTTCGTTTTTTCAAAGTAAATCCTCAAAATTTAGTTTTTCTTCCAAATTTTTTGCAAAAATAGTTTCAGTTTATAGTATAAATAGTACTCACCCTTCATCCCTGAATTCTGGTTCGCGATCCGTGTCCCGGTCTCCAGGTTGTGGGGTGAAAATCAAAATTTTTTGGTTCAAAAACTGGTTTTTTGACCAAAACCCAAAATTTTTGTTCGGCACCTACCCTGTTTTATTCCATATTTAGCTAGCCCGCGCGGAGACGCGTCTCTGGACACCTCGGCCGCGCCCCTAGCTCGAATAAAACATAGATTTTTCCAAAAAATAGTCTTTTTCATACATCTCTGTTAGCACCCAAAAACTACCTAAGGGATCGAGTTAAATTCGTCGTCGGAAACCATTCCCTCCCCGTGCTTGTCCTCGGGGACTTCAATGCCAAGAACTTGGCTTGGGGTTCCCGTTGCACAGACGTGCGGGGAAGGATGGTGGAGGACTGGGCCCTGGAGAAGGGCCTGGTCGTCCTAAATCGGGGTTCTGTCGCCACGTGCGTGAGGATGCGGGGCGAGTCGGTGGTGGACATTTCGTTCGCTAGCCCCGCCCTGTCACCGCGTGTCGTTGACTGGCGCGTCATGGAGCGGGTGGAGACCTATTCCGACC
>CAWKXZ010000012.1:0-24478 GCA_963853795.1 Xestia rhomboidea
CCCCGCCAGTGTCCCTCTGACATGGTCAGAGACCTTTGTATCGGAGGTTTGTCTTGTTTGTCCCTGAAGTTTAGGAGGCCGAATAGACCACGCTCTATTTATTAATGTTTTCACTTTTTAGTTATTGTCTATTAATTTACCTATATTTGTTTATCTATATTGTTTATGTTTAACTTTTATGGTTTACTGTTTATTCTATTATCCATTTTATATTCTGTGAATTTCGACTATTAATATATATACTACCAATCTATACACTATTGATCACAATTTAACCTATACAATTTTAGAAGTTTGCCCATTAAAAACATCGTTAAATATTATTTTACTTTGATTTTCGTTAACTAATTTTAATTTTATTCTTTGATTCTACTCGGGTTAGGTTAGGTTAGGTTAGGTTAGGTTAGGTTAGGTTAGGTTAGGTTAGGTTAGGTTAGGTTAGGTTAGGTTAGGTTAGGTTAGGTTAGGTTAGGTTAGGTTAGGTTAGGTTAGGTTAGGTTAGGTTAGGTTAGGTTAGGTTAGGTTAGGTTAGGTTAGGTTAGGTTAGGTTAGGTTAGGTTAGGTTAGGTTAGGTTAGGTTAGGTTAGGTTAGGTTAGGTTAGGTTAGGTTAGGTTAGGTTAGGTTAGGTTAGGTTAGGTTAGGTTAGGTTAGGTTAGGTTAGGTTAGGTTAGGTTAGGTTAGGTTAGGTTAGGTTAGGTTAGGTTAGGTTAGGTTAGGTTAGGTTAGGTTAGGTTAGGTTAGGTTAGGTTAGGTTAGGTTAGGTTAGGTTAGGTTAGGTTAGGTTAGGTTAGGTTAGGTTAGGTTAGGTTTTTTTTTTTTTTTTTTTTTTTTTTTTTTTTTTTTTTTGTTTTGGCAGGAGTGGGAAATCCCCGCGGACACCTCGACTATCCCACAAGAATTTCTCTTGTGAGACAGTCGAGGTAGTGCCGGACTCGAACCGGCTAAAAACCACTCCTGCCCCAGCCAGTGTCCCTCTAACATAATCAGAGTCCTTGACGTCTGTCTTGTTTAATTTGTCTACATTTTTTGGTGGCCGGAGAGACCACATGATGCGCGCTTTGGTTTTGCGTGATAAATTACCTATTTTAAACATACTCTAAGTTTTCTTTAAATTTGTTTTACTTTGTGCTGTATTGACTTTAAATTTTGTTACTTGTTAAAAAATATAACTATTTACTTCTATTTTACTTTACTGATGTTCGCTTATTTCTTTACTTATATTTATATCTATTATTAACCCTTATATTTAGGCCCTTTTTAAGATTTCTTGCTTTGTTTAATTTTATTTCCTATTTTAATGTTAATTTATTTGATATCTAAGGTATATACTCACTATATATTTAAATATCTTTAATTTTGTAAGTTTTCATATTATTCTTATCTATTCTTCTTAATTTTCTGCGTTTTTCACAGACTTGGTTTACGTCTGTATAAGTATCACCAAATTCGACCCAGCTTGACATATCCACCAGCGCCGGCACCTGCTCCAGCATAATTTGAGTCAGTTTCTCATGAAGCGGCCTCAATTTACATTTTTGCTTAATGCCGACGCTAGTGACCGTCTCTACTTGTCTGTTTATCGGTTGGGCCGAATTGGTATCACTCATGTGCTTGGAAGTGGTCGCATCGCCAACTTTAGCAATATGCTATCGAAGCTCTTGCGAATGCGTCCCACTTCCTTCGCACGGGGCATTCGTTGCTGAATGCGTTGTGCTCGGTGGCCCCTTGTTTTGCTCTGGTGCAGTTCACGCAAGCCGCTGCTTTGCCGATCTGTCTATCCGGGCAATCTGCCCTGAGGTGTACTCCACCGCAGTGGCTACACAGATCGGCTGGCTCCGTGCACAGGCGTTTCCCGTGCCCGTATGCCAAGCAGCGGGTGCACTGCACCAGAGGCGTCTGATCCTCGACGCGTACTCGCTGGAGGTCGATGCGGAGTTTTCCCACTTCGATCGCCCTCCTCCAGACCATAGGGGACACACCAAGCACAACGTGATTCGCGTGCGGGTTCCGGGTTTTTCTGCGGTATTTTATCACTACCCTCTGCGCCTCGTCGTCGAGCCCGTGAAATATCTCCCGGTTCTGATTCTTAAGGGCTCTCAGCACCTCCTCGTCACTGTGCATGAGTAATACGTCCCTAAGAATCAGAAGCGGGTCCCGATTTTTCACGTCCTCGACAACGAGGTTCTCTCCGGCCTTCTCCAATCGCGCCTTTAATTTTCTCCTCTCCTCCGTCGTCGCGCACCCCATGATCACCTTTTGGTCCTTCACCTTTTGGTCCTTGGCCTTTCGGACTCTCTCGACGCGCACCCAGCCCTCCTTCGCGTCCACTGCCTTCCTCACTCTTTCGAGGATTTCGTCCCCCGTATCCATCTCGTGAGTTGAGGAGACAACCACAGAGTGCAGCGTCGTTCGCTCCAGGGCCTGAGCCCCGGTGTGGCTCTTACTGACAGCCGCTACACTCGCGTAGGTTGTCTCCTCCACCCCTTCCTTGCTGGCCAGACTGTCTCGAAGTCGGTCGAGTTTCTCGGAGTTTTCTCTTAACTCCGAGATGTGCTCCTTTAACGTGTGTAGGAGCTCAGTCTGGCCAGCAAGAACCTCGACGGAAATGGGATGGGGACTACGGTCGGCAGTGGGCGCGGGTTCTGGTACGGCAATGGGTGCGACAGGGGCCTTGTCTCGCTCCGACTCCTTGACCAACTCGTAAAGCCTGTTTATGGCTTCGAGCACCGCAGTCTTAATTTCGGCCTTGAGGTTGCGAGAGTTGCCCAAATTTAGCTTGGCCTTATTCAGGCAAGCTCTCGCCTCCTCAGTGCGACTGCGGTTCCTCGCCTCAGGCTTCCCGAGCAGTGCCAAGAAATCGGAGCTCGGAGGAGCTCGGCGCGTCCCCGGAGTGGCAGGGCCCCCTCGTGACGCCGAAGGAGTCTCATCTCCGAAGGAGATTCTCCTCCTCGCGTCAGGCGAAGGCCCCGCCTTCTCCGCCGATCGCGGCGAGCCACTAGAGCCTTGGGCCCTCACGGTGCTGGATGGGGTGCGGAACATATTCAGATTTAAGAGTAGGTCTTATCAGAACCGACTCCTGTAAAGAGGGAGTCAGAACGATATCTACCAGGGAGGAGAGAGAAGGGACACTGGTACTTCTGTGACCCTGTAAAAGGGGGAACACAGTAAGTATTGAATTTAAAAGTAAAATCAAATAATATTAAATAAAAACAGGCAATATAATTATAGTCGTACACTTCAGTCGACCGTCACAATAAAATATTTGTTCTTCTGTGTCCCTGTAAAGGGGGAACACAGTAAGCTGTCGAATAATAAAATAAATAAAATATAAATAGTATAATAAAATGATAATTTCAGTCACGTGAGCCTTGTAGACTCAGTCAATTAAAGTTAAAATTTAAAATATCCCTACCAAAACATTCAAGAACCCTAACAAAAGTGAACCCAGACTAAATCACAAAACTTAAATTTCGCCAAAATCCCACGTCTACCTTCTTCCAATAGACCAGAGGGCGGGTGGGTGGGCAAAATTTTTTCGAGCTAGGGGCGCGGGTGAGGTGTCCAGAGACGCGTCTCCGCGCGGGCTAGCTAAATATGGAATAAAACAGGGTAGGTGCCGAACAAAAATTTTGGGTTTTGGTCAAAAAACCAGTTTTTGAACCAAAAAATTTTGATTTTCACCCCACAACCTGGAGACCGGGACACGGATCGCGAACCAGAATTCAGGGATGAAGGGTGAGTACTATTTACACTATAAACTGATGCTATTTTTGCAAAAAATTTGGAAAAAACACTAAATTTTGAGAATTTACTTTGAAAAAATCGAAAAATTCCTAAGTGTGGTAAGGGATGAAGTCCTGACGCGCGTGTGTGCGTGCGATATGGTCAGTACGTAGGCGGAGGCCTAGTTTAGTCTAAATCCGCTGAAAAAAGCTTCAAAATCGCACGTCTGGAAGTGAAGATATCAACGTTTTTGTTTTTTACTCGATCCCTAAGGTAGATTTTGGTACCAGCAGCGAAGTATGAAAAATCACAATTTTTAAAAAATATGTATGTTCTATTCGGGCTAGGGGCGCGGCCGAGGGGTCCAGAGACGCGTCTCCGCGCGGGCTAGCTAAATATGGAATAAAACAGGGTAGGTGCCGAACAAAAATTTTGGGTTTTGGTCAAAAAACCAGTTTTTGAACCAAAAAATTTTGATTTTCACCCCACAACCTGGAGACCGGGACACGGATCGCGAACCAGAATTCAGGGATGAAGGGTGAGTACTATTTACACTATAAACTGATGCTATTTTTGCAAAAAATTTGGAAAAAACACTAAATTTTGAGAATTTACTTTGAAAAAATCGAAAAATTCCTAAGTGTGGTAAGGGATGAAGTCCTGACGCGCGTGTGTGCGTGCGATATGGTCAGTACGTAGGCGGAGGCCTAGTTTAGTCTAAATCCGCTGAAAAAAGCTTCAAAATCGCACGTCTGGAAGTGAAGATATCAACGGTTAGGTTAGGTTAGGTTAGGTTAGGTTAGGTTAGGTTAGGTTAGGTTAGGTTAGGTTAGGTTAGGTTAGGTTAGGTTAGGTTAGGTTAGGTTAGGTTAGGTTAGGTTAGGTTAGGTTAGGTTAGGTTAGGTTAGGTTAGGTTAGGTTAGGTTAGGTTAGGTTAGGTTAGGTTAGGTTAGGTTAGGTTAGGTTAGGTTAGGTTAGGTTAGGTTAGGTTAGGTTAGGTTAGGTTAGGTTAGGTTAGGTTAGGTTAGGTTAGGTTAGGTTAGGTTAGGTTAGGTTAGGTTAGGTTAGGTTAGGTTAGGTTAGGTTAGGTTAGGTTAGGTTAGGTTAGGTTAGGTTAGGTTAGGTTAGGTTAGGTTAGGTTAGGTTAGGTTAGGTTAGGTTAGGTTAGGTTAGGTTAGGTTAGGTTAGGTTAGGTTAGGTTAGGTTAGGTTAGGTTAGGTTAGGTTAGGTTAGGTTAGGTTAGGTTAGGTTAGGTTAGGTTAGGTTAGGTTAGGTTAGGTTAGGTTAGGTTAGGTTAGGTTAGGTTAGGTTAGGTTAGGTTAGGTTAGGTTAGGTTAGGTTAGGTTAGGTTAGGTTAGGTTAGGTTTTTTTTTTTTTTTTTTTTTTTTTTATTGTTTTGGCAGGAGTGGAAAATCCCCACGGACACCTCGACTATCTCACAGGAATATCTCCTGTGAGAGAGTCGAGGTAGTGCCGGACTCGAACCGGCTAAAAACCACTCCTGCTCTGCTCGTGTCCCCCTGACATAGTCAGAGACCTTTTTAAGCTTCGTTTATATATTTACTAGTATTTAATTTTATTATTTAATTTTGTAGAAATTGACATTTATTTTATGATTTTAAAAGTGTTTTATTTTTATAAGTTTTAATTATATGCTAAGTTTGTCTATGCTTATACCTAAATATCTATTCTAAAAAAAGAAACGTCCATATTTGGAAAAACACAGAATATTAGCTGCTTTTGTTCCGGTCAATCACTTTTTTAGCAACTTTTAGGCAGTAGTCTAATAAGATCTTTCTGGCTTTGGTTTCCGACATTAGGCTTGCAAGGGTGTTTTTGTTGATGCTTTGCTCTAATTTCTGCTCGGCATTGTATCGCTCGTTTTCAGACACTGGGCATTCTGTTATTATGTGGGCGATCGACTCCACCTTTCCTGGTTCGCAGATGCACGATGGGTTCTCCTTACACTTGAAACGGTGCAGGTATTCGGAGAACCCACCGTGCCCCGTGAGAATCTGTGTCAGGATTGCCGTTGGTTGCACCTTTTTCACAATTTTAAAGGCGTCGATCGCATCAGGGAAGAACAGTTTCGTAGCAGAGGCTGTTTCGCCATTTTGGTACCTCCGGTTCCATTCGTCGAGCGACCCCAAACGGATCTGTCGCTTGACGAATGAAACCGGGCAGCGGTCATAGTCCGGCCTCTTTTTAGACCGGAGTGCAGCCTCCTTCGCGAGATCGTCTGCGCGCTCGTTGCCCTCCAGCCCTGCGTGTGCCTTTATCCAGAACAAAGAAATATCTTTGCTCTGGACAAACGCAGCGGCAACGTTCGCTCTCGCCTCCACGGCCAGCGCGTGGAGGGAACCTTGGTTTGTGACTGTCTGTAGTGCGGCCTTTGAGTCACTATAGATACCGAAGGTTCCCTCTTTGCGCTTGAGGATTTCGCGCGTGGCTACGCATATGGCCAGAAGTTCTGCCTGGTAGACCGTGCAGTACGGTGGCAGGCTAAGCTTGACGGACTTGATCTCGGCATCGCTGTCCCAGAGTGACAGCGCTGCTCCGACCTTGCCCGCAATCTTGCTGCCATCCGTGAATACTCTGACTGCTTGGGTATTGTGGGTGTCCACAAGCGTCCGGTCTTCCAGGCACACGAACTCCATGGCCGTATGTTTCGCCGGGTGCGGAGTCTCTGCAAATGCCACCACCCGCTCTACCTCCCTGCCCGCAAGTGCTGGCTGTGGCACCCCCCTCTTCGCCTCATACAGAGCGGCTGCTTCTTGTATGCGGAGGTCGAGTGGGAGTATCCCAGCCAGCACCAGGGACGCGTTCAGCGATACGGTGCGGTAGGATTTGCAGAGCTTCTGCGCGAATCCTCGCTGGACCGTGTTGAGGCTCTTCTGCACTCCGATCTTTTTCGCGGCCGGCGCCCAGGCGCTTGCCGCGTACAAAATCACCGGCTCCACTGCTGCCGTGTATATCGTGTGGATGATCTCCGGGTGAAGGCCCCAGCTCACTTTTGCCGCACGTGCCAGCTGCTTGTAAATGTTGACAGCTTTTCTGCATACGTTTGCGACGTGGGAGTTGAAAGTGAGCTGGTGGTCGACGGTGAGACCCAGTATTTTGATTTCCTTAGACATGCCAATGTCTACCCCGCCCATGCTCAGGAGTGGGACGTCGTACTTAAGCTTCTTGGTTATCACCATTGCACAAGTTTTTTGAGGTGCAAACTTCAGCTTATTTCCAACGCCCCACGCCCGAACATATTCGAGGGCGGCATTGGCATGCCTCTGGACTTCCAACGCTGTCTCACCGTCGAAGATCATCACCACATCATCGGCGAATGCCTGGCAGTGGACACCTTGCTCGTCCAGCCCCTTCAGCAGGGGGTCGAGAATCAGGTTCCACAGGATCGGACCGCCAATGGACCCCTGCACACACCCCTTATTCGTGTTTTTCTGACACTCGGCACCAGCGTATCTAACTATGACACTCCTACCAGTCAAGTAGCTGTCTAGCAGCCTCCTAAGGTTCACCGGGCACTTTTCCTCAGCCAGTCTGGTCCTGATGGCCGGCCACCATGCGCTATCGAAGGCTCCCTCTATGTCCAGTGATACAACAGTGATCAGCTTCTTCTGACTTAGCTTCTGTTTGATGTGTTGTATCATGGTGTAGAGGGAGTCTTCGGTGCTCCTCTGTGGCATGAAACCAAACTGGCGAGTACTGAGCCGCGGGATTAGGTGCCATTTCAGCCTTGCTACTAGCAGCTTCTCCAGGGTTTTGCCTAGGACTGGTAGGAGGCCGATTGGCCTGTACGATTTAGGGGTGGTGTAAGAGTCTTTGCCGGGCTTTCGGAGGACTACCACTGTGGCTACTTTCCAGGCCCCAGGGAAGTGTCCGTGCTCGAGGCACTTATTTGCCAGTGCAAGGAACGTCCCTGGGTCCCGGGATATAGCCTGGGCACAGATATCGGCTGTGAGACCGTCTGCCCCGGGTGCCTTCTTTGGGTTGAAGCTTTCCACCGCGGTTTTCAGCTCCTGAAGTGTAAACGGTGGGTCATGTTGCTCATCATGCATCCGATCGTTTACACGACAGGCCGCTTCACGTGTCCGACGGTGGTCAGCAGATTCTCCCTCTTCTAGGTCTTCCGGGTAGAAGGTCTCGGCCAGTAGCTGAGCCGATTCCTGTGCACTCAGTGGCACTCCGTCCTTCACCAACGGCAAGTCCTCCTGTCTTTTGGCGGTCCGTCCTATGACCCTGTAGATCCCTTCCCACATTCCTTCCCTGTCTTGTTTTTGGCAGAAGCTCTTCCACCCTTCTGTCTGCGCTTTCATGGCCAGGGACTCATATTTGTTCTTTGCTTGCAGGTACTCCTCGACGACTTTTTGTCTCCGGACTGGTGCGGCACACCGAATACGGCGTCTTCGGGTATTGACCTCCGACATCAACTCAGCGAGCTCCTTGGACCACCATGGTATAGTGATCTGTTCGTTATTTTTAATTTTGGCTAATGTTTCGTTACATGTTTTGTTAATGGTATCTAAAAATGAGTTTACTTTATGGTCTAAATCTGTTATACTATTAATTTTGCCTAGTTCCACTGAGTTCAATTTAGCTTGAGCTTTTAATTGGGCCAATTTCTCATGAAATTGGCCCCAATTTGCTTTCTTCGTATTGTACACTCTAGTGGTTCTATTTACAATTATTCCTTTTGATTTTAATAAATTAATTTTGAACACTATACCATTGTGGTCCGAGCTCGTGAGGCCTTCCTCGACCCGCCAGTCCTCCACCAAGTCCAGCAGATCCGTTGAGCAAGCTGTTACATCAACGAAGCTGCTGAACAGGGTGTTGCCTCTGACGGTGTCGAAGGTCGGTGTGTTGCCGACGTTGAGTACCTGCAGGCACATTTCTTCCAGGGTTCCCGACATATCCTCACCCTTGCTGTCGGTTACCGGGCTACCCCACCAGGTGCTCTTGGCGTTGGCGTCACCGCCAATAATCATCCTAGTGGGGCCTATTTCCTCGCGAATCTGCATGAGTTGCTCCAGGTATGGCTGTATGGGCTGGTCTGGTTCAAAGTAATACGAGACTACTGCGATTTCCCAGGCGCTGGTACGGATCCTCACCACAACGATGTTGTTGGTGGTGAGTTTCGGACACTGTATCACTTCTAGGTCGTGATCGAAGACGACTATTGCCGCCTTCACAGTTCCACCTCCTTGTTCAGCGCACTGGTAGACTCTCGCTCCCCGGTAGTCTCGCATCCTCTTAACCCCACCCACATACGGCTCCTGGAGCAGTGCGAACGCAACCCTCCGCTCACTAGCCACTATCATAAGCTCTTGGGTTGCTAAGTTCTTCCTCTGCAGATTCGCTTGGATTACCCAGTAACAATTACGGGCACTCGGGTTTGTTCGGGAAGCCCCGGATGAGACCCTGGTGTCTGTTACCGCTGGTACCGTTGGCTCGCCCTTAGCAGTACGCCACCGACAGTCGTGCCAGTGCGTCCCACTTGACGCGACTTGGGCACTCACTGTCGAAGGCGTTATGCTCGGTCTTACCGTTTTTCGCGGTCGCGCAGTTTCTACATTTCGGCGGTTCCGCGGCCAGGCGTGAAGGGCAGTCAACTCTCATGTGGGGGTCACCGCAGTGCGTGCAGAGGTCGGCAGGTTCCGTGCACAGTTTGCGACCATGGCCGAAGCGCAGGCAGCGAGTGCACTGGATCAGTGGCGACTGATCCAGCACACGCACCCTCTGCAAGTCGATGTGCACTCGACCCGCCGTTGTCAGCCTCTGCCACACTGACGGGGACACCTGCATGATGATGTGAGACATGTGGGGGTTCCTCGTTCTACGACGGTACTTGACCCCCATCCTCACATCGTCTGCAGGCAGGTCCCCGATCAGGTGGGTGTTCTGGCGCTTCAGCGACTCGGTGACCTCCACATCAGAGTGACAGGAGAGGACGTCCTTGAGAATAATGAGGGGGTCTTTGTTTTTAACCTCTTCCACTAGGAGGTTCCCGGCCTTCTTTATTCTCTCCGTCACCCGAGTCAACTCCTCCCTGGACCTGAAACCGACCACCACTTTCTGGTCCCTCGCCTTCCGCAGCCTCTCCACTCTGGTGCCCTCGTTCCTAGCATCTACTACCGTCCTTAGCTTCTCAATCACCTCTTCACCCGTGTCCTTGTCATCGACTGATGACACGATCATCGAGTGAAGAGGCGCTTGGATGTGCTGCTTTGGGACGGCGGCCATCTCCGCGAACGAGGGTCCCTGGCCTGCGACAAAGCGAGGCGCCTGTTGTAGTTGCTCCGACAGAGCTCGTGTATGCTGCTGGCATTCCTCCAGCGCCTTGTTGTGCTGCTGGAGGTTTTCCATGAGTTGCATCACGAGCACTGTCGGTGCGCCCAAGGCCGGCGTCAGGTCCCTGGGGGGCCTCTCGGGTTCGACTGTCTCTACGGGTGTTTTTGCCCTCTCTTTCTCACCCTCTTTGACCAGTTGGTACAGCCGGTCCACGGCTTTTGTCAGCGCATCCTTGATCTCCTTTTTCAGGTTCCTAGAGCTGTCCAGTTGTAGTTTTGCGCTGGAGAGACACGCCTTTGCCTCCGTGGTTCTATTTAGGTACCTCACGGGTGGCACTTCTCGAGGCGGACTCTCCAGGGCCTTTCCTGGCAGCTCGTAGGTGTCGGATCTTACCCGCTGGTTGGCTAGAGCTTTGGTTTTGAGTTGTTTCGGGGGGGTGGGCACGAGTGCCTTCTTTGGGGGAGTGGTGGCGGGTGTGGTTTTCACCGGTGAGGTTTTGCAGGGTTGCCCCGATTTATGCTTCTCCGCCTCCCACTCGCCAATACTACGCCGCACTGAAGGGCCTGCCTGCACTGGACATGCCCCCTCCCCGTCCAAACTCTCCTCCGCAGCCTTCGCCTTGTTCAGCGGGGTCCGAATGCCTAACATCGTGTAGATTCAAAATTATTCGGGGGACACGTACAGACTGATCCCTGTAAAGAGGGGATACAGTCGGTAAAATAGTAAAAATATGTAAATTGAATAAATCAGATAATAATAATAATTGAATAAAAAATAGGTCCTTAATTGGGACTTAGTCCTGCTAATAAAAAGAAATGGACACGTACAGACTGATCCCTGTAAAGGGGGGATACAATCGGTAAAAAGGAATAAAATAATTAGAATGAATAGGTAAAGTATAAATATAATTGTAGGTAAAATAAGTCCTTAATCGGGACTTAGTCCTGCTAATAAAATAAAAGATAAAATTGTTGTCAGATATTTATCCCACGACTTTTTTAACACTGAATTTTGTGCTAGGTAAGCGTCAAATACATATAATATCGATTTTTCAGACTAAGCGAATGGTAAAAAGGTAAATCCCGTATAAAAAATTTTTTGGCCGAAAAATCCAGTCCACCTTCCTTATATACAACAGGGCGGGTGGGTGGGCAAAATTTTTTCGAGCTAGTGGCGCGGGCGAGGTGTCCAGAGACGCGTCTCCGCGCGGGCTAGCGATCTGTGCTATAATCAAAGGTAGGTGCCGAACAAAAATTTCGACTTAAGGTCGAAATACTAGTTTCTGGAAGAAAAATTTGGAATTTCACCCCACAGCCTGGAGACCGGGACACGGAACGCGGACCAGAATTCAGGGATGAAGGGTGAGTACTATTTATACTATAAACTAAAACTATTTTTGCAAAAGAATTTAGGAAAACAATTGATTTTCAGGATTTACTATAAAAATCGAAGTATTTTTGAGTATTTCGCAGGGATGACGTCCAGACGCGCGTGCAGGTGCGTTTAATGTAGTCAGAACGTAGGCGGAGGCCTAGTTTGGTCTAAGAATGCTGAAAACAGCGTCAAAATCGCACGTCTGGAAGAGAAGATATCAACGTTTTTGTTTTCGACTCGTTCCCTTAGGTAGATTTTGGTACCAGCAGCGATGTATGAAAATACTTCTTTTTTAAAAAATATGTATGTTTTTTCGGGATAGCGGCGCGGGCGAGGTGTCCAGAGACGCGTCTCCGCGCGGGCTAGCGATCTGTGCTATAATCAAAGGTAGGTGCCGAACAAAAATTTCGACTTAAGGTCGAAATACTAGTTTCTGGAAGAAAAATTTGGAATTTCACCCCACAGCCTGGAGACCGGGACACGGAACGCGGACCAGAATTCAGGGATGAAGGGTGAGTACTATTTATACTATAAACTAAAACTATTTTTGCAAAAGAATTTAGGAAAACAATTGATTTTCAGGATTTACTATAAAAATCGAAGTATTTTTGAGTATTTCGCAGGGATGACGTCCAGACGCGCGTGCAGGTGCGTTTAATGTAGTCAGAACGTAGGCGGAGGCCTAGTTTGGTCTAAGAATGCTGAAAACAGCGTCAAAATCGCACGTCTGGAAGAGAAGATATCAACGTTTTTGTTTTCGACTCGTTCCCTTAGGTAGATTTTGGTACCAGCAGCGATGTATGAAAATACTTCTTTTTTAAAAAATATGTATGTTTTTTCGGGATAGCGGCGCGGGCGAGGTGTCCAGAGACGCGTCTCCGCGCGGGCTAGCGATCTGTGCTATAATCAAAGGTAGGTGCCGAACAAAAATTTCGACTTAAGGTCGAAATACTAGTTTCTGGAAGAAAAATTTGGAATTTCACCCCACAGCCTGGAGACCGGGACACGGAACGCGGACCAGAATTCAGGGATGAAGGGTGAGTACTATTTATACTATAAACTAAAACTATTTTTGCAAAAGAATTTAGGAAAACAATTGATTTTCAGGATTTACTATAAAAATCGAAGTATTTTTGAGTATTTCGCAGGGATGACGTCCAGACGCGCGTGCAGGTGCGTTTAATGTAGTCAGAACGTAGGCGGAGGCCTAGTTTGGTCTAAGAATGCTGAAAACAGCGTCAAAATCGCACGTCTGGAAGAGAAGATATCAACGTTTTTGTTTTCGACTCGTTCCCTTAGGTAGATTTTGGTACCAGCAGCGATGTATGAAAATACTTCTTTTTTAAAAAATATGTATGTTTTTTCGGGATAGCGGCGCGGGCGAGGTGTCCAGAGACGCGTCTCCGCGCGGGCTAGCGATCTGTGCTATAATCAAAGGTAGGTGCCGAACAAAAATTTCGACTTAAGGTCGAAATACTAGTTTCTGGAAGAAAAATTTGGAATTTCACCCCACAGCCTGGAGACCGGGACACGGAACGCGGACCAGAATTCAGGGATGAAGGGTGAGTACTATTTATACTATAAACTAAAACTATTTTTGCAAAAGAATTTAGGAAAACAATTGATTTTCAGGATTTACTATAAAAATCGAAGTATTTTTGAGTATTTCGCAGGGATGACGTCCAGACGCGCGTGCAGGTGCGTTTAATGTAGTCAGAACGTAGGCGGAGGCCTAGTTTGGTCTAAGAATGCTGAAAACAGCGTCAAAATCGCACGTCTGGAAGAGAAGATATCAACGTTTTTGTTTTCGACTCGTTCCCTTAGGTAGATTTTGGTACCAGCAGCGATGTATGAAAATACTTCTTTTTTAAAAAATATGTATGTTTTTTCGGGATAGCGGCGCGGGCGAGGTGTCCAGAGACGCGTCTCCGCGCGGGCTAGCGATCTGTGCTATAATCAAAGGTAGGTGCCGAACAAAAATTTCGACTTAAGGTCGAAATACTAGTTTCTGGAAGAAAAATTTGGAATTTCACCCCACAGCCTGGAGACCGGGACACGGAACGCGGACCAGAATTCAGGGATGAAGGGTGAGTACTATTTATACTATAAACTAAAACTATTTTTGCAAAAGAATTTAGGAAAACAATTGATTTTCAGGATTTACTATAAAAATCGAAGTATTTTTGAGTATTTCGCAGGGATGACGTCCAGACGCGCGTGCAGGTGCGTTTAATGTAGTCAGAACGTAGGCGGAGGCCTAGTTTGGTCTAAGAATGCTGAAAACAGCGTCAAAATCGCACGTCTGGAAGAGAAGATATCAACGTTTTTGTTTTCGACTCGTTCCCTTAGGTAGATTTTGGTACCAGCAGCGATGTATGAAAATACTTCTTTTTTAAAAAATATGTATGTTTTTTCGGGATAGCGGCGCGGGCGAGGTGTCCAGAGACGCGTCTCCGCGCGGGCTAGCGATCTGTGCTATAATCAAAGGTAGGTGCCGAACAAAAATTTCGACTTAAGGTCGAAATACTAGTTTCTGGAAGAAAAATTTGGAATTTCACCCCACAGCCTGGAGACCGGGACACGGAACGCGGACCAGAATTCAGGGATGAAGGGTGAGTACTATTTATACTATAAACTAAAACTATTTTTGCAAAAGAATTTAGGAAAACAATTGATTTTCAGGATTTACTATAAAAATCGAAGTATTTTTGAGTATTTCGCAGGGATGACGTCCAGACGCGCGTGCAGGTGCGTTTAATGTAGTCAGAACGTAGGCGGAGGCCTAGTTTGGTCTAAGAATGCTGAAAACAGCGTCAAAATCGCACGTCTGGAAGAGAAGATATCAACGTTTTTGTTTTCGACTCGTTCCCTTAGGTAGATTTTGGTACCAGCAGCGATGTATGAAAATACTTCTTTTTTAAAAAATATGTATGTTTTTTCGGGATAGCGGCGCGGGCGAGGTGTCCAGAGACGCGTCTCCGCGCGGGCTAGCGATCTGTGCTATAATCAAAGGTAGGTGCCGAACAAAAATTTCGACTTAAGGTCGAAATACTAGTTTCTGGAAGAAAAATTTGGAATTTCACCCCACAGCCTGGAGACCGGGACACGGAACGCGGACCAGAATTCAGGGATGAAGGGTGAGTACTATTTATACTATAAACTAAAACTATTTTTGCAAAAGAATTTAGGAAAACAATTGATTTTCAGGATTTACTATAAAAATCGAAGTATTTTTGAGTATTTCGCAGGGATGACGTCCAGACGCGCGTGCAGGTGCGTTTAATGTAGTCAGAACGTAGGCGGAGGCCTAGTTTGGTCTAAGAATGCTGAAAACAGCGTCAAAATCGCACGTCTGGAAGAGAAGATATCAACGTTTTTGTTTTCGACTCGTTCCCTTAGGTAGATTTTGGTACCAGCAGCGATGTATGAAAATACTTCTTTTTTAAAAAATATGTATGTTTTTTCGGGATAGCGGCGCGGGCGAGGTGTCCAGAGACGCGTCTCCGCGCGGGCTAGCGATCTGTGCTATAATCAAAGGTAGGTGCCGAACAAAAATTTCGACTTAAGGTCGAAATACTAGTTTCTGGAAGAAAAATTTGGAATTTCACCCCACAGCCTGGAGACCGGGACACGGAACGCGGACCAGAATTCAGGGATGAAGGGTGAGTACTATTTATACTATAAACTAAAACTATTTTTGCAAAAGAATTTAGGAAAACAATTGATTTTCAGGATTTACTATAAAAATCGAAGTATTTTTGAGTATTTCGCAGGGATGACGTCCAGACGCGCGTGCAGGTGCGTTTAATGTAGTCAGAACGTAGGCGGAGGCCTAGTTTGGTCTAAGAATGCTGAAAACAGCGTCAAAATCGCACGTCTGGAAGAGAAGATATCAACGTTTTTGTTTTCGACTCGTTCCCTTAGGTAGATTTTGGTACCAGCAGCGATGTATGAAAATACTTCTTTTTTAAAAAATATGTATGTTTTTTCGGGATAGCGGCGCGGGCGAGGTGTCCAGAGACGCGTCTCCGCGCGGGCTAGCGATCTGTGCTATAATCAAAGGTAGGTGCCGAACAAAAATTTCGACTTAAGGTCGAAATACTAGTTTCTGGAAGAAAAATTTGGAATTTCACCCCACAGCCTGGAGACCGGGACACGGAACGCGGACCAGAATTCAGGGATGAAGGGTGAGTACTATTTATACTATAAACTAAAACTATTTTTGCAAAAGAATTTAGGAAAACAATTGATTTTCAGGATTTACTATAAAAATCGAAGTATTTTTGAGTATTTCGCAGGGATGACGTCCAGACGCGCGTGCAGGTGCGTTTAATGTAGTCAGAACGTAGGCGGAGGCCTAGTTTGGTCTAAGAATGCTGAAAACAGCGTCAAAATCGCACGTCTGGAAGAGAAGATATCAACGTTTTTGTTTTCGACTCGTTCCCTTAGGTAGATTTTGGTACCAGCAGCGATGTATGAAAATACTTCTTTTTTAAAAAATATGTATGTTTTTTCGGGATAGCGGCGCGGGCGAGGTGTCCAGAGACGCGTCTCCGCGCGGGCTAGCGATCTGTGCTATAATCAAAGGTAGGTGCCGAACAAAAATTTCGACTTAAGGTCGAAATACTAGTTTCTGGAAGAAAAATTTGGAATTTCACCCCACAGCCTGGAGACCGGGACACGGAACGCGGACCAGAATTCAGGGATGAAGGGTGAGTACTATTTATACTATAAACTAAAACTATTTTTGCAAAAGAATTTAGGAAAACAATTGATTTTCAGGATTTACTATAAAAATCGAAGTATTTTTGAGTATTTCGCAGGGATGACGTCCAGACGCGCGTGCAGGTGCGTTTAATGTAGTCAGAACGTAGGCGGAGGCCTAGTTTGGTCTAAGAATGCTGAAAACAGCGTCAAAATCGCACGTCTGGAAGAGAAGATATCAACGTTTTTGTTTTCGACTCGTTCCCTTAGGTAGATTTTGGTACCAGCAGCGATGTATGAAAATACTTCTTTTTTAAAAAATATGTATGTTTTTTCGGGATAGCGGCGCGGGCGAGGTGTCCAGAGACGCGTCTCCGCGCGGGCTAGCGATCTGTGCTATAATCAAAGGTAGGTGCCGAACAAAAATTTCGACTTAAGGTCGAAATACTAGTTTCTGGAAGAAAAATTTGGAATTTCACCCCACAGCCTGGAGACCGGGACACGGAACGCGGACCAGAATTCAGGGATGAAGGGTGAGTACTATTTATACTATAAACTAAAACTATTTTTGCAAAAGAATTTAGGAAAACAATTGATTTTCAGGATTTACTATAAAAATCGAAGTATTTTTGAGTATTTCGCAGGGATGACGTCCAGACGCGCGTGCAGGTGCGTTTAATGTAGTCAGAACGTAGGCGGAGGCCTAGTTTGGTCTAAGAATGCTGAAAACAGCGTCAAAATCGCACGTCTGGAAGAGAAGATATCAACGTTTTTGTTTTCGACTCGTTCCCTTAGGTAGATTTTGGTACCAGCAGCGATGTATGAAAATACTTCTTTTTTAAAAAATATGTATGTTTTTTCGGGATAGCGGCGCGGGCGAGGTGTCCAGAGACGCGTCTCCGCGCGGGCTAGCGATCTGTGCTATAATCAAAGGTAGGTGCCGAACAAAAATTTCGACTTAAGGTCGAAATACTAGTTTCTGGAAGAAAAATTTGGAATTTCACCCCACAGCCTGGAGACCGGGACACGGAACGCGGACCAGAATTCAGGGATGAAGGGTGAGTACTATTTATACTATAAACTAAAACTATTTTTGCAAAAGAATTTAGGAAAACAATTGATTTTCAGGATTTACTATAAAAATCGAAGTATTTTTGAGTATTTCGCAGGGATGACGTCCAGACGCGCGTGCAGGTGCGTTTAATGTAGTCAGAACGTAGGCGGAGGCCTAGTTTGGTCTAAGAATGCTGAAAACAGCGTCAAAATCGCACGTCTGGAAGAGAAGATATCAACGTTTTTGTTTTCGACTCGTTCCCTTAGGTAGATTTTGGTACCAGCAGCGATGTATGAAAATACTTCTTTTTTAAAAAATATGTATGTTTTTTCGGGATAGCGGCGCGGGCGAGGTGTCCAGAGACGCGTCTCCGCGCGGGCTAGCGATCTGTGCTATAATCAAAGGTAGGTGCCGAACAAAAATTTCGACTTAAGGTCGAAATACTAGTTTCTGGAAGAAAAATTTGGAATTTCACCCCACAGCCTGGAGACCGGGACACGGAACGCGGACCAGAATTCAGGGATGAAGGGTGAGTACTATTTATACTATAAACTAAAACTATTTTTGCAAAAGAATTTAGGAAAACAATTGATTTTCAGGATTTACTATAAAAATCGAAGTATTTTTGAGTATTTCGCAGGGATGACGTCCAGACGCGCGTGCAGGTGCGTTTAATGTAGTCAGAACGTAGGCGGAGGCCTAGTTTGGTCTAAGAATGCTGAAAACAGCGTCAAAATCGCACGTCTGGAAGAGAAGATATCAACGTTTTTGTTTTCGACTCGTTCCCTTAGGTAGATTTTGGTACCAGCAGCGATGTATGAAAATACTTCTTTTTTAAAAAATATGTATGTTTTTTCGGGATAGCGGCGCGGGCGAGGTGTCCAGAGACGCGTCTCCGCGCGGGCTAGCGATCTGTGCTATAATCAAAGGTAGGTGCCGAACAAAAATTTCGACTTAAGGTCGAAATACTAGTTTCTGGAAGAAAAATTTGGAATTTCACCCCACAGCCTGGAGACCGGGACACGGAACGCGGACCAGAATTCAGGGATGAAGGGTGAGTACTATTTATACTATAAACTAAAACTATTTTTGCAAAAGAATTTAGGAAAACAATTGATTTTCAGGATTTACTATAAAAATCGAAGTATTTTTGAGTATTTCGCAGGGATGACGTCCAGACGCGCGTGCAGGTGCGTTTAATGTAGTCAGAACGTAGGCGGAGGCCTAGTTTGGTCTAAGAATGCTGAAAACAGCGTCAAAATCGCACGTCTGGAAGAGAAGATATCAACGTTTTTGTTTTCGACTCGTTCCCTTAGGTAGATTTTGGTACCAGCAGCGATGTATGAAAATACTTCTTTTTTAAAAAATATGTATGTTTTTTCGGGATAGCGGCGCGGGCGAGGTGTCCAGAGACGCGTCTCCGCGCGGGCTAGCGATCTGTGCTATAATCAAAGGTAGGTGCCGAACAAAAATTTCGACTTAAGGTCGAAATACTAGTTTCTGGAAGAAAAATTTGGAATTTCACCCCACAGCCTGGAGACCGGGACACGGAACGCGGACCAGAATTCAGGGATGAAGGGTGAGTACTATTTATACTATAAACTAAAACTATTTTTGCAAAAGAATTTAGGAAAACAATTGATTTTCAGGATTTACTATAAAAATCGAAGTATTTTTGAGTATTTCGCAGGGATGACGTCCAGACGCGCGTGCAGGTGCGTTTAATGTAGTCAGAACGTAGGCGGAGGCCTAGTTTGGTCTAAGAATGCTGAAAACAGCGTCAAAATCGCACGTCTGGAAGAGAAGATATCAACGTTTTTGTTTTCGACTCGTTCCCTTAGGTAGATTTTGGTACCAGCAGCGATGTATGAAAATACTTCTTTTTTAAAAAATATGTATGTTTTTTCGGGATAGCGGCGCGGGCGAGGTGTCCAGAGACGCGTCTCCGCGCGGGCTAGCGATCTGTGCTATAATCAAAGGTAGGTGCCGAACAAAAATTTCGACTTAAGGTCGAAATACTAGTTTCTGGAAGAAAAATTTGGAATTTCACCCCACAGCCTGGAGACCGGGACACGGAACGCGGACCAGAATTCAGGGATGAAGGGTGAGTACTATTTATACTATAAACTAAAACTATTTTTGCAAAAGAATTTAGGAAAACAATTGATTTTCAGGATTTACTATAAAAATCGAAGTATTTTTGAGTATTTCGCAGGGATGACGTCCAGACGCGCGTGCAGGTGCGTTTAATGTAGTCAGAACGTAGGCGGAGGCCTAGTTTGGTCTAAGAATGCTGAAAACAGCGTCAAAATCGCACGTCTGGAAGAGAAGATATCAACGTTTTTGTTTTCGACTCGTTCCCTTAGGTAGATTTTGGTACCAGCAGCGATGTATGAAAATACTTCTTTTTTAAAAAATATGTATGTTTTTTCGGGATAGCGGCGCGGGCGAGGTGTCCAGAGACGCGTCTCCGCGCGGGCTAGCGATCTGTGCTATAATCAAAGGTAGGTGCCGAACAAAAATTTCGACTTAAGGTCGAAATACTAGTTTCTGGAAGAAAAATTTGGAATTTCACCCCACAGCCTGGAGACCGGGACACGGAACGCGGACCAGAATTCAGGGATGAAGGGTGAGTACTATTTATACTATAAACTAAAACTATTTTTGCAAAAGAATTTAGGAAAACAATTGATTTTCAGGATTTACTATAAAAATCGAAGTATTTTTGAGTATTTCGCAGGGATGACGTCCAGACGCGCGTGCAGGTGCGTTTAATGTAGTCAGAACGTAGGCGGAGGCCTAGTTTGGTCTAAGAATGCTGAAAACAGCGTCAAAATCGCACGTCTGGAAGAGAAGATATCAACGTTTTTGTTTTCGACTCGTTCCCTTAGGTAGATTTTGGTACCAGCAGCGATGTATGAAAATACTTCTTTTTTAAAAAATATGTATGTTTTTTCGGGATAGCGGCGCGGGCGAGGTGTCCAGAGACGCGTCTCCGCGCGGGCTAGCGATCTGTGCTATAATCAAAGGTAGGTGCCGAACAAAAATTTCGACTTAAGGTCGAAATACTAGTTTCTGGAAGAAAAATTTGGAATTTCACCCCACAGCCTGGAGACCGGGACACGGAACGCGGACCAGAATTCAGGGATGAAGGGTGAGTACTATTTATACTATAAACTAAAACTATTTTTGCAAAAGAATTTAGGAAAACAATTGATTTTCAGGATTTACTATAAAAATCGAAGTATTTTTGAGTATTTCGCAGGGATGACGTCCAGACGCGCGTGCAGGTGCGTTTAATGTAGTCAGAACGTAGGCGGAGGCCTAGTTTGGTCTAAGAATGCTGAAAACAGCGTCAAAATCGCACGTCTGGAAGAGAAGATATCAACGTTTTTGTTTTCGACTCGTTCCCTTAGGTAGATTTTGGTACCAGCAGCGATGTATGAAAATACTTCTTTTTTAAAAAATATGTATGTTTTTTCGGGATAGCGGCGCGGGCGAGGTGTCCAGAGACGCGTCTCCGCGCGGGCTAGCGATCTGTGCTATAATCAAAGGTAGGTGCCGAACAAAAATTTCGACTTAAGGTCGAAATACTAGTTTCTGGAAGAAAAATTTGGAATTTCACCCCACAGCCTGGAGACCGGGACACGGAACGCGGACCAGAATTCAGGGATGAAGGGTGAGTACTATTTATACTATAAACTAAAACTATTTTTGCAAAAGAATTTAGGAAAACAATTGATTTTCAGGATTTACTATAAAAATCGAAGTATTTTTGAGTATTTCGCAGGGATGACGTCCAGACGCGCGTGCAGGTGCGTTTAATGTAGTCAGAACGTAGGCGGAGGCCTAGTTTGGTCTAAGAATGCTGAAAACAGCGTCAAAATCGCACGTCTGGAAGAGAAGATATCAACGTTTTTGTTTTCGACTCGTTCCCTTAGGTAGATTTTGGTACCAGCAGCGATGTATGAAAATACTTCTTTTTTAAAAAATATGTATGTTTTTTCGGGATAGCGGCGCGGGCGAGGTGTCCAGAGACGCGTCTCCGCGCGGGCTAGCGATCTGTGCTATAATCAAAGGTAGGTGCCGAACAAAAATTTCGACTTAAGGTCGAAATACTAGTTTCTGGAAGAAAAATTTGGAATTTCACCCCACAGCCTGGAGACCGGGACACGGAACGCGGACCAGAATTCAGGGATGAAGGGTGAGTACTATTTATACTATAAACTAAAACTATTTTTGCAAAAGAATTTAGGAAAACAATTGATTTTCAGGATTTACTATAAAAATCGAAGTATTTTTGAGTATTTCGCAGGGATGACGTCCAGACGCGCGTGCAGGTGCGTTTAATGTAGTCAGAACGTAGGCGGAGGCCTAGTTTGGTCTAAGAATGCTGAAAACAGCGTCAAAATCGCACGTCTGGAAGAGAAGATATCAACGTTTTTGTTTTCGACTCGTTCCCTTAGGTAGATTTTGGTACCAGCAGCGATGTATGAAAATACTTCTTTTTTAAAAAATATGTATGTTTTTTCGGGATAGCGGCGCGGGCGAGGTGTCCAGAGACGCGTCTCCGCGCGGGCTAGCGATCTGTGCTATAATCAAAGGTAGGTGCCGAACAAAAATTTCGACTTAAGGTCGAAATACTAGTTTCTGGAAGAAAAATTTGGAATTTCACCCCACAGCCTGGAGACCGGGACACGGAACGCGGACCAGAATTCAGGGATGAAGGGTGAGTACTATTTATACTATAAACTAAAACTATTTTTGCAAAAGAATTTAGGAAAACAATTGATTTTCAGGATTTACTATAAAAATCGAAGTATTTTTGAGTATTTCGCAGGGATGACGTCCAGACGCGCGTGCAGGTGCGTTTAATGTAGTCAGAACGTAGGCGGAGGCCTAGTTTGGTCTAAGAATGCTGAAAACAGCGTCAAAATCGCACGTCTGGAAGAGAAGATATCAACGTTTTTGTTTTCGACTCGTTCCCTTAGGTAGATTTTGGTACCAGCAGCGATGTATGAAAATACTTCTTTTTTAAAAAATATGTATGTTTTTTCGGGATAGCGGCGCGGGCGAGGTGTCCAGAGACGCGTCTCCGCGCGGGCTAGCGATCTGTGCTATAATCAAAGGTAGGTGCCGAACAAAAATTTCGACTTAAGGTCGAAATACTAGTTTCTGGAAGAAAAATTTGGAATTTCACCCCACAGCCTGGAGACCGGGACACGGAACGCGGACCAGAATTCAGGGATGAAGGGTGAGTACTATTTATACTATAAACTAAAACTATTTTTGCAAAAGAATTTAGGAAAACAATTGATTTTCAGGATTTACTATAAAAATCGAAGTATTTTTGAGTATTTCGCAGGGATGACGTCCAGACGCGCGTGCAGGTGCGTTTAATGTAGTCAGAACGTAGGCGGAGGCCTAGTTTGGTCTAAGAATGCTGAAAACAGCGTCAAAATCGCACGTCTGGAAGAGAAGATATCAACGTTTTTGTTTTCGACTCGTTCCCTTAGGTAGATTTTGGTACCAGCAGCGATGTATGAAAATACTTCTTTTTAAAAAATATGTATGTTTTTTCGGGATAGCGGCGCGGGCGAGGTGTCCAGAGACGCGTCTCCGCGCGGGCTAGCGATCTGTGCTATAATCAAAGGTAGGTGCCGAACAAAAATTTCGACTTAAGGTCGAAATACTAGTTTCTGGAAGAAAAATTTGGAATTTCACCCCACAGCCTGGAGACCGGGACACGGAACGCGGACCAGAATTCAGGGATGAAGGGTGAGTACTATTTATACTATAAACTAAAACTATTTTTGCAAAAGAATTTAGGAAAACAATTGATTTTCAGGATTTACTATAAAAATCGAAGTATTTTTGAGTATTTCGCAGGGATGACGTCCAGACGCGCGTGCAGGTGCGTTTAATGTAGTCAGAACGTAGGCGGAGGCCTAGTTTGGTCTAAGAATGCTGAAAACAGCGTCAAAATCGCACGTCTGGAAGAGAAGATATCAACGTTTTTGTTTTCGACTCGTTCCCTTAGGTAGATTTTGGTACCAGCAGCGATGTATGAAAATACTTCTTTTTTAAAAAATATGTATGTTTTTTCGGGATAGCGGCGCGGGCGAGGTGTCCAGAGACGCGTCTCCGCGCGGGCTAGCGATCTGTGCTATAATCAAAGGTAGGTGCCGAACAAAAATTTCGACTTAAGGTCGAAATACTAGTTTCTGGAAGAAAAATTTGGAATTTCACCCCACAGCCTGGAGACCGGGACACGGAACGCGGACCAGAATTCAGGGATGAAGGGTGAGTACTATTTATACTATAAACTAAAACTATTTTTGCAAAAGAATTTAGGAAAACAATTGATTTTCAGGATTTACTATAAAAATCGAAGTATTTTTGAGTATTTCGCAGGGATGACGTCCAGACGCGCGTGCAGGTGCGTTTAATGTAGTCAGAACGTAGGCGGAGGCCTAGTTTGGTCTAAGAATGCTGAAAACAGCGTCAAAATCGCACGTCTGGAAGAGAAGATATCAACGTTTTTGTTTTCGACTCGTTCCCTTAGGTAGATTTTGGTACCAGCAGCGATGTATGAAAAATACTTCTTTTTTAAAAAATATGTATGTTTTTTCGGGATAGCGGCGCGGGCGAGGTGTCCAGAGACGCGTCTCCGCGCGGGCTAGCGATCTGTGCTATAATCAAAGGTAGGTGCCGAACAAAAATTTCGACTTAAGGTCGAAATACTAGTTTCTGGAAGAAAAATTTGGAATTTCACCCCACAGCCTGGAGACCGGGACACGGAACGCGGACCAGAATTCAGGGATGAAGGGTGAGTACTATTTATACTATAAACTAAAACTATTTTTGCAAAAGAATTTAGGAAAACAATTGATTTTCAGGATTTACTATAAAAATCGAAGTATTTTTGAGTATTTCGCAGGGATGACGTCCAGACGCGCGTGCAGGTGCGTTTAATGTAGTCAGAACGTAGGCGGAGGCCTAGTTTGGTCTAAGAATGCTGAAAACAGCGTCAAAATCGCACGTCTGGAAGAGAAGATATCAACGTTTTTGTTTTCGACTCGTTCCCTTAGGTAGATTTTGGTACCAGCAGCGATGTATGAAAATACTTCTTTTTTAAAAAATATGTATGTTTTTTCGGGATAGCGGCGCGGGCGAGGTGTCCAGAGACGCGTCTCCGCGCGGGCTAGCGATCTGTGCTATAATCAAAGGTAGGTGCCGAACAAAAATTTCGACTTAAGGTCGAAATACTAGTTTCTGGAAGAAAAATTTGGAATTTCACCCCACAGCCTGGAGACCGG
>CAWKXZ010000013.1:0-40437 GCA_963853795.1 Xestia rhomboidea
AACCTAACCTAACCTAACCTAACCTAACCTAACCTAACCTAACCTAACCTAACCTAACCTAACCTAACCTAACCAACCTAACCTAACCTAACCTAACCTAACCTAACCTAACCTAACCTAACCTAACCTAACCTAACCTAACCTAACCTAACCTAACCTAACCTAACCTAACCTAACCTAACCTAACCTAACCTAACCTAACCTAACCTAACCTAACCTAACCTAACCTAACCTAACCTAACCTAACCTAACCTAACCTAACCTAACCTAACCTAACCTAACCTAACCTAACCTAACCTAACCTAACCTAACCTAACCTAACCTAACCTAACCTAACCTAACCTAACCTAACCTAACCTAACCTAACCTAACCTAACCTAACCTAACCTAACCTAACCTAACCTAACCTAACCTAACCTAACCTAACCTAACCTAACCTAACCTAACCTAACCTAACCTAACCTAACCTAACCTAACCTAACCTAACCTAACCTAACCTAACCTAACCTAACCTAACCTAACCTAACCTAACCTAACCTAACCTAACCTAACCTAACCTAACCTAACCTAACCTAACCTAACCTAACCTAACCTAACCTAACCTAACCTAACCTAACCTAACCTAACCTAACCTAACCTAACCTAACCTAACCTAACCTAACCTAACCTAACCTAACCTAACCTAACCTAACCTAACCTAACCTAACCTAACCTAACCTAACCTAACCTAACCTAACCTAACCTAACCTAACCTAACCTAACCTAACCTAACCTAACCTAACCTAACCTAACCTAACCTAACCTAACCTAACCTAACCTAACCTAACCTAACCTAACCTAACCTAACCTAACCTAACCTAACCTAACCTAACCTAACCTAACCTAACCTAACCTAACCTAACCTAACCTAACCTAACCTAACCTAACCTAACCTAACCTAACCTAACCTAACCTAACCTAACCTAACCTAACCTAACCTAACCTAACCTAACCTAACCTAACCTAACCTAACCTAACCTAACCTAACCTAACCTAACCTAACCTAACCTAACCTAACCTAACCTAACCTAACCTAACCTAACCTAACCTAACCTAACCTAACCTAACCTAACCTAACCTAACCTAACCTAACCTAACCTAACCTAACCTAACCTAACCTAACCTAACCTAACCTAACCTAACCTAACCTAACCTAACCTAACCTAACCTAACCTAACCTAACCTAACCTAACCTAACCTAACCTAACCTAACCTAACCTAACCTAACCTAACCTAACCTAACCTAACCTAACCTAACCTAACCTAACCTAACCTAACCTAACCTAACCTAACCTAACCTAACCTAACCTAACCTAACCTAACCTAACCTAACCTAACCTAACCTAACCTAACCTAACCTAACCTAACCTAACCTAACCTAACCTAACCTAACCTAACCTAACCTAACCTAACCTAACCTAACCTAACCTAACCTAACCTAACCTAACCTAACCTAACCTAACCTAACCTAACCTAACCTAACCTAACCTAACCTAACCTAACCTAACCTAACCTAACCTAACCTAACCTAACCTAACCTAACCTAACCTAACCTAACCTAACCTAACCTAACCTAACCTAACCTAACCTAACCTAACCTAACCTAACCTAACCTAACCTAACCTAACCTAACCTAACCTAACCTAACCTAACCTAACCTAACCTAACCTAACCTAACCTAACCTAACCTAACCTAACCTAACCTAACCTAACCTAACCTAACCTAACCTAACCTAACCTAACCTAACCTAACCTAACCTAACCTAACCTAACCTAACCTAACCTAACCTAACCTAACCTAACCTAACCTAACCTAACCTAACCTAACCTAACCTAACCTAACCTAACCTAACCTAACCTAACCTAACCTAACCTAACCTAACCTAACCTAACCTAACCCAACAGTCTCACGGCACCCCCCGCCGCGATCAGATCACTTTTAAGTCGCTCCGCGCTCGAAAAATCGTAAAAATAGGTTTTTTCGCGAAAAAGTACCAGTGTGATACACCGTTTTAAGCGCGCTACAAAGGCGCACGTGATTGTGAAAATCCGGGTGTGAAAAGTTGAAAACTGTGGCGGAAAACCGCGAAAAACCGTTTCAAAAAACTTCAGAGCGCAACGCTGCTCGATTTTGAGTGGGCGCAAATAATTCTGTGACTGCAGCCAGGTGCGCGGCAAGAAGACCTATCTCTGGATACCTCACTCGGAATTTTCCGACTTGGGGTTCCGGAGATAACAAAGAAAGAAACAAATCCACGTGGAACGTGGTCGGAGTTCCCGAGGGTTCTAACAGGATCTGGAACCCAAAGTCGAAGACGACACGGACGAGGAGCCGGGAGACCAAAAAACAACAGGAAAATTCCCTGTGAAAGACCCCCAAAACAAGGTTGCAAAATCTTTGTTATTTTCAAAATTTTTTTCCGGGAGAACGAGATCGACGACGTGTGTTTTTTATGGACTCAAAAAATTAAGTTAAGTTAATTCTATTTATATTTTAAATTTCGTAAAATTCGGATCAGTAGTTATTAAGATATTTAGTGTTTAAAGTTTTAAAAAATCGGGGGTTGGTAATTTCAACCCCAAGAATCTCGGAAAAAATTGAAATATATACGTTAAGGGTCTTACCACGTAAATAGCGTAAAATTGTATTTTTTGCGACATAATTTAATGGTGAAAATTCAAACTTAGTGGAGACTGTCAGGTGTAAGATTTAGAAACTTTATTTCTAGGGGTATAAAGAGAGGGTTGTTAGCACCCAAGTTTTGAGAGTGCGTAGTCACTGGGTAGACCTACCTCTCAGCCTGATTTTGAATTCCTCGGTCCATGGGAAGATAAGAAACCACAGCTTGTGCGGTTGTGAAACAGTAAACAGCCCCCTTTGCGGCCATCCCACAAGCAAACCCCTTGACCGAGGAATCTAAAGTTTAGGTCGGAGAAAAGAGCAAGTCCCCCCCTCTCAGCAGAAACCCCAAGAACCCACGCGCCTAATATAGGAAGTAAGCTTAGACTCCGGGAGTGGAGGAAGTGCCTGGCAAACAACTGAAAATTAACTTTGTCGACCATATCAACTTGTCACCAAGCCACGGTCACCTCACTGTTTGTCCCCAAAAACGGGAAACTTCTGGTGCATAACATAACATTCCGAAACTAGACACTTGTATAAGCTTAAGCACGTGCAAACGACAGAATATTGAAAAATTGAAATATTTAATTGACTTCACCAACCGGGAATCGAACCTAGGACTCGAAAAATCGAAAAAACGCTCATAACTCCGGAACGGAGCCAGATAGCCCATTTTTAACAGCAATCTACAAATCTATACTCCGTAGGAGTATAGTATTTGTGCCGTGTTCCCCCGGCCATCCTTAACACAACCCCACCCCTATTTTATATTTTTCATTTTAACCCCAAATTAACACCTGAGCCTAAAGGCCAAAAATTTCTTTAGTACCAAATACCGATAAACAGAGGCCCTCAGCCATACAACCACACTATTTTACATCTCTGGGATACCACCCCCTTCTAACCACCCCTTCCCCCTCCCTTCCAAAACACTTCCCCATCCAAATCCCAAAAACCTTCCAACAAGTGGCCCTCAGCCGTACTGTGACATCGTAGCCTATAATAATATATCCGGGACCCCCCCCCCTTTTCAACCCCTCCCCCCTCCAAAACACACCCCTTCTCCCCTCCAAAATATCCCTCCATCCAAATCCCCCAATAACTACCCAAAATTCCCCTATAACAATCTATACCTTCCCATGCAAGGTTCTTTTACACACAGCAGGGCCCGTTTACACTCTATATTGCAAAAAGCCATATCTCGGGAACGGGAGGAGATAGAGTAAATCTGACCCCAGATTTGGACACGTGGTGTCTACGACACCACGGGTAAAGCCGCATACCAGGTACCCCCCCCCCCTGTTTGGACCTTCCCCCACCCCTCCCAAACTAAAACACCTGTATCTCGGAGTCTACAAGTGATAGAAAAATTTTGATTGCGGATTTACATTGTCCGACATTGACCCCGCATTTTTGGACTATCGATTTAAATTTATTATTTGATTATTTTAACTATTTACCACGGGGGATAGAATAGGTTGCTTCACATTATTTACTATTTTAGTTGTATTTTAGGTTATTATTTTCTTTCTTGTATTTTTAGACTTCCTTTGTGACCCGTTCTTTTGAGCGAAGGCTGGACCCTTGTGGATATTGATATCTCAAGGTTATTCACACCCACCTACCTTTTAACTTCTTGTATCTCTTTCTTTTGACTGTTTTATTGTGTATTTATTTTATTTTGAACTGCACACACCCTTTACACTGTGTGCAGACCACCTGACACCACTTTCCCCGTTCTATGGCAGTGCCCTTTACACACTAGCCACACAAAACAAACAGGCGGAACTTAAATTAAAAATGATGTCCGGAATCCGCACCCCAGTAACGGGGAGAGGGACGGGGGCCGGCGCCAGCAGAACACAGGAGGCTACGTCGACTGCCAAAACGCCACCGTCGTCGTCGGCAGGGACCTCTGGTGCCGCCGCTCCCAGCACCACCCCCAATCAGATAGGACAACCAGGACAGGCGCTGGACGCCGCAAAGACATTTATACGCAGGCCAGAACGCAAAAGGAGGTCTATAGATATAATGGATGCCTACAAGCAGCAAACCAGCATCTATGCCACATCGTCCACTGATAAATTACTCCAGGAGGTCATGAAAACATTCGAGGACATCCCGACCAGAGTCCAAGGTTACCCTCAGATGAGGAAAGACATTAAGATCTTCCTGGAGACACAGTCGGACAAGTGCCTGCGGACCTTGTTCGAGTTGAGCAAGCGCTTTAAGAGCCTGGAGACAGCGCCCGGAACGGTTCCTCCCACAAAAACCACCAAGCCTACCTCACCCGAATTGTCGGAGGTCATACTGGGAAGGCTAGAAAGGGTGGAGTCGAACCTGGAGACGCGGCTCGACCAGCTTGAGGGAATGGTCTCAAAAGTCACCTCAGACATCAAAGAGGAGATTAATGAAAGCGGTGCCGACCTCTTAGAAAAGATCGGCAGGGAGTTCGAGGACCTCAGCTGCAAGGTTGAGGTGGGGCAGGGTGTCCTCGAGCTCAGAATTGACGAAGCCGCTAGAGATTTCAAGGAGGCCATAAGGAAAGCAGAATCTGAGCCTAAAATTGAGGTCCCGTCTTACGCCAACGTCACGGCAGCCAGACCCGGGTATCGGCCGGCACTTCACTCAATGGCGGTCACTCTCGAAGGCAGCCAGGAGACTGCGGACGAGGTGTTAGCCAGAGTGAAGAAGGCGGTCGATGCCAGGGAAACTGGCCTAAAAATCAACAAGGTAAGGAAAGCGAAGAATCAAACCGTCATTCTGGGGTGTGACTCAGAAGCGGAGCTAAAGAGAGTCAAGGATAGGATTGAGAGCCGAGGTGAGGGACTAATAGTAGCGCCGATGAAAAATAAAAACCCGCTCGTCGTCCTAAAAGACGTCTTTTTGGACAGCGACGACGACCAGATGGTAAAGGCGATCTACTCCCAGAATGTAAACATATTTAGGGACATGGACGAAAATGAGATGGAAATACAAATAAAGTTTAAGAAAAGGACTAGGAACCCCAAAACAGCGCACGTGGTCGTCCAAGTCAGACCCAAGGTATGGCAGAGGATGACGGAGGCTGGGGCTCTTTACCTCGACCTGCAAAGGGTCAGAGTGGAGGACCAGTCGCCGCTCATACAATGTGCGAAATGCCTAGCATTTGGTCATGGGCGGAAATTTTGCACAGAGGGTGCAGACAGGTGCAGTCACTGCGGAGGACCGCATCTACGCGAAAAATGCGTGGAATTTGTTGCAGGAAATGAACCGCAGTGCTGCAACTGCCTGCACTCGAAGCTCCAGAAGACCGATCACAACGCATTCAGTGCGGAGTGCCCGGTCCGCAAGAAATGGGACTATCTGGCTCGGACGACGACGGCATACGCCTAAACTGCTACCTAGGGTACACGAAACACACGCGACACACACAGGAACACATGCAACGCACACAGGAACACACACAGGAACACACACGGGAACACACACAGAAACACACACAGGAACACACACAGAAACACACACAGGAACACACACAGTAACACACACAGGAACACACACAGGAACACACACAGGAACACACACAGAAACACACACAGGAACACACATAGGAACACACCAATACAGCAACACAAACTGGGAGTACAAAACAAAAGTGGATTATTACTACGAAATAAACAGAAACATGGAAGCCAGAGAACAACAAAAAACACAGATATATAAAATATATAGTAAATATATACAAATATATCAAAATACACGCAAAACACCAAACACACACCCAAAACAAACACCAAAAAACGTTGAAAATAGTAAAAACCTCAGAACAAGAACTGTCAATAAATATGTATAACATAAGTATATATATATATGTTATTGCCGCAACCCCAAAAGAAAATAAATAAATACAAAAATGTGAAAGAATTCCACACAAGCCCCTAGAACAGTCCAAGTTAAGCGGGTCCAAACCTTAAGTCACAAAGCCAGAAAACAAGTAGAACAGATCATTGTGTATACAGTTAGAATTTTGTGTTATAATTATAAGAAGTTAAATAAAGTTTCAGTTAAATACCTCGTATTGTATAAATATAAAATAAGGAATTTGATGTAAAATTATTCATGTAAGAAAATATGTTAGTAGTAGTAATAGAATAAGAAAGCACATGTATTATTATAACATAGAAATAAGAGATAAGGTCCACAAACTGGATGTGCATAATTATTATATAAAAAACTTAGAATAAATAAAAACCTAGCATATAGATTGTAATAAGTTAAGAAGTAGAAATAAGGAAACATGTAATCATCTTTGCAAGAAGCAAGCAATGTTAATAAAAAGAAATTGTGTACTGAAATTACCCTAAATAAAGAATAGTATATAAACCAAAAGTAGATAGATAGAATAGCGGGAGTCCCACCCGGCTAAGAATGAAAGAGACGAATGAAAGAAAGAAACCGTATGAAGAATAAAAGTGCGAGAGGAATAAATGATAGAACTGGAATGCATGAGAAATTTAGAATACTAAGATCCTGTTTACCCATGAACGGGGAAAAGCACAAAAAAAAAAAAAAAAAAAAAAAAAAAAAAAAAAAAAAAAAAAAAAAAAACCTAACCTAACCTAACCTAACCTAACCTAACCTAACCTAACCTAACCTAACCTAACCTAACCTAACCTAACCCGTCGATATCTTCACTTCTAGACGTGCGATTTTGAAGCTGTTTTCAGCGGATTTAGACTAAACTAGGCCTCCGCCTACGTACTGACCATATCGCACGCACACACGCGCGTCAGGACTTCATCCCTTACCGCACTTAGGAATTTTTCGACTTTTTCAAAGTAAATTCTCAAAATTTAGTGTTTTTTCCAAATTTTTTGCAAAAATAGTTTCAGTTTATAGTATAAATAGTACTCACCCTTCATCCCTGAATTCTGGTTCGCGATCCGTGTCCCGGTCTCCAGGCTGTGGGGTGAAAATCAAAATTTTTTGGTTCAAAAACTGGTTTTTTGACCAAAACTCAAAATTTTTGTTCGGCACCTACCCTGTTTTATTCCATATTTAGCTAGCCCGCGCGGAGACGCGTCTCTGGACACCTCGCCCGCGCCCCTAGCCCGAATAAAACATTCACATTTTTAAAAAATAGTTTTTTCATACATTGCTGCTGGTACCCGAAATCCACCTTAGGGATCGAGTCAAAAACACAATTGTCGATATCTTCACTTCTAGACGTGCGATTTTGAAGCTGTTTTCAGCGGATTTAGACTAAACTAGGCCTCCGCCTACGTACTGACCATATCGCACGCACACACGCGCGTCAGGACTTCATCCCTTACCGCACTTAGGAATTTTTCGACTTTTTCAAAGTAAATTCTCAAAATTTAGTGTTTTTTCCAAATTTTTTGCAAAAATAGTTTCAGTTTATAGTATAAATAGTACTCACCCTTCATCCCTGAATTCTGGTTCGCGATCCGTGTCCCGGTCTCCAGGCTGTGGGGTGAAAATCAAAATTTTTTGGTTCAAAAACTGGTTTTTTGACCAAAACTCAAAATTTTTGTTCGGCACCTACCCTGTTTTATTCCATATTTAGCTAGCCCGCGCGGAGACGCGTCTCTGGACACCTCGCCCGCGCCCCTAGCTCGAAAAAATTTTGCCCACCCACCCGCCCTCTGGTTTATAGGAAGGTAGACGTGGGAGTTTTCGGCAAAATTTATTTTTCATATATAGTTTCTCTTGGATATTTTAGGCCCATAACTAGGTGATTGGTAGGGAAAACTCGATTTTAAACAATTTTGACCTGAATTTTATTGAATTTTAATATTATTATTTTAGATATTATAGTAATTTAGTAATTTTATTGTATTTTATTGTTGTATATTTTATTTGATTATTTATATTACTTATTGTGTTCCCCCCTTTACAGGGTCACATAAGTACCAGTGTCCCTTTGAAAATCTCCTCTCGGGCAGATATTGCGGTTCCGTCCCCCTCTTTACAGGGGTCAGTTCTGACAGTACCTGCTCCCAAAATTTTGAATATGTTTCGCACCCCATCCAGCACCGTGAGGGCCCAAGGCTCCAGTGGCTCGCCGCGATCGGCGGAGAAGGCGGGGCATTCGCCTGACGCGAGGAGGAGAATCTCCTTCGGAGATGAGACTCCTTCGGCGTCACGAGGAGGCCCTGCCACTCCGGGGACGCGCCGAGCTCCTGCGGACTTCTTGGCACTGCTCAGGAAGCCTGAGGCGAGGAACCGCAGTCGCACTGAGGAGGCGAGAGCTTGCCTGAACAAGGCTAAGCTAAACTTAGGCAACTCTCGCAACCTCAGGACCGACATCAAGACTGCGGTGCTCGAGGCCATAAACAGGCTTTTTGAGCTAGTCAAGGAGTCCGAACACGACAAGGCCCCTACCGCACCTATTGCCGTACCGGAACCCGCGCCCACTGCTGACTTCGGCCCCCATCCCACTTCCATTGAGGTTCTTGCTGGCCAGACTGAGCTCCTGAGAACCATGAAGGAGCACATCTCGGAGTTAAAAGACAACTCCGAGAAACTCGACAGACTCCGAGACAGTCTGGCCAGCAGAGAAAGTGTGGGGGAGACAACCTACGCGAGTGTAGCGGCCGTCGGAAAGTGCCACACCGGGGCGTCAGCCCTGGAGCGAAAGACGTTGCACTCAGTGGTTGTTTCCTCAACACAGGAAATGGATACGGGGGCCGAAATCCTCGAAAGGGTGCGAAAAGCGGTGGACGCGAAGGAGGGCTGGGTGCGTGTAGAAAGGGTGAGGAAGGCCAAGGACCAGAAGGTTATTATGGGGTGCGAAACAAAGGAGGAGAGGCGCAAGCTTAAGGCGCGATTGGAGGCGGCCGGAGAGAACCTCGTCGTCGAGGAGGTGACGAACCGCGACCCGCTTCTGGTTCTTAGGGACGTGCTGTCAGTGCACACCGATGAAGAAGTACTGAAGGCCCTTAAGAACCAGAACCGGGAGATTTTTCACGGCCTCGACGACAAGGAACAAAGAATGTCCGTGAAGTTTAGGAGGAAGTCCAGGAACCCGCACGTAAACAGCATTGTGCTGAGCGTGTCACCCACGGTCTGGAACCGGGCACTCTCTGGAGGCAAGCTCCGCATTGACCTCCAGAGAGTGCGCGTTGAGGACCAGTCGCCTCTGGTGCAGTGTACCCGCTGCCTAGCATATGGTCACGGCAAGCGTCTCTGCACGGAGCCTGTTGACCTGTGCAGCCACTGCGGCGGTCCACACTTAAGGGTGGACTGCCCAGTCAAACTCAGTGGCGAGGCAGCGGCGTGCGTGAACTGCACCAGAGCCGAGATGGGGGAACGCCAGCACAATGCGTTTAGCAGTGAATGCCCGGTACGCAGGAAGTGGGACGCATTCGCCAGAGCATCAATAGCTTATTGCTAAAGTTGTCAATGCGCCCACTTCCGCGTACCACGAGGCGATCTTCAATTCGGCACAACCAGATGGCAGTCGCATTAATCGAACCACTAGGGCTGTCAAGAGCAAAAGCTGCAACTTGAGTCAGTTTCATGAGAAACTGGCTCAGGTTATACGTGAACCGAAGATAGCCCTAGTGGCATCGTTAAGTTGTGTCGAATTGATCGGATTTGAGTTAAAACTACTGCTATCTTAAAACTTGATATCAAACTATATACTGAGAATATGGCACCGATATCAAGATATATAGATATATATCAATAAGTTATAAATTGTAATTAATAAATGAAGGATATAAGTATTAACATAGATTGTAGTATTATTAATAGTCGAAATTCATAAAATATAAAATAGATAAGTAGTAGAATAAAGTAGAATAAACAGTAAACAATAAAAGTAAAAACATAAACAATAAAGATAAATGAATACAGGTACATAAATAGATAATAAATTAGAAAGTCAAAATATAAATAAATAGAGCGTGGTCTGTTCGGCCTCCTAAACTTCACAGACATGTAAGGCAAACCTCCGATACAAAGGTCTCTGATCATGTCAGAGGGACACTAGCGGGGCAGGAGTGTGGTTTTAGCCGGTTCGAGTCCGGCACTACCTCGACTGTCTCACAAGAGAAATTCCTGTGGGATAGTCGAGGTGTCCGCGGGGATTTCCCACTCCTGCCAAAACAAGGAAAAAAAAAAAAAAAAAAAAAAACCTAACCTAACCTAACCTAACCTAACCTAACCTAACCTAACCTAACCTAACCTAACCTAACCTAACCTAACCTAACCTAACCTAACCTAACCTAACCTAACCTAACCTAACCTAACCTAACCTAACCTAACCTAACCTAACCTAACCTAACCTAACCTAACCTAACCCAGTCTGGCCCGAACCTCCGCCGCGAACGCCACGTTTTCTGCAACGCTCCCGCGTTAAAAATACGAAAAACCGGTAAAAAGTGGTCGGATTTTAATAAATTTGGTGTCACTGTGTCGGGCAAAGTGAGTTCTATAAGATCCAGTGAGTGCTTCAATCCGAACTTCAGTGCAGTTTCAGCAGAACCCAAAAAACTTAAATGTTTTGAGGTTAAACACTGAGATAAAAACTTCAACCGAGAACGCTGCCTGAACCAGATCGACGACCCCCCCTTTTTATTGAAGAAAGGGGCGGGCACTGCCCCCGCACATCAACCTGACCACCTGGAAACATTAAAAACCCAGAGCTTCAGCTTGTAGGCTGAAAAAACCAAAAAGCACGTGGCCTGAAAAATCAGAAGGAGTGGAGCCAGACGCCTGAAACTTTGCAGCCAACATCTCCTGCTGCAAACTATATGGTATCTGGAAAAAAATTTTATTTATCTACTACACCCGATTTTTAAAAGGAGATAGAAGTTCAAAAATTTGGACTATTCTAACTTCGGCCCCGATCAAGATTTCAAAAATTTTCAACTGCTGTCCTTGGCGCGCTCATCAGTTTATTAGAGATTTTAAGTTATAGATTTTTAAGTTTAATAGTTTTTAAGTTATAAGGCATTTTTTAGAAAAATCATATTTTTGAAAAAATTTTTACTTAGTTTTTTGATTTTAAAATTTTTATTCATTGTGTATTGTAGCGCCATAGTTAACATATTTTTAGGCATTTTTTCCAAAATTTTGCGACGAAGGGTTCCCAAGATATCGATTTTTTAGTTATTTTTGGCTTTAATTCAAAATTAAATAGAAAATTCAACATTTTAACACCAGGACAGTGTCCAACACACCCAAAGTGACTTATTCGAGCCCAAATACGGGCCCCATAACTCCCAATTTGGCTTTTTTGGCAAAATTGCGCCATCTTGGTTTTTAGGTTATTAATTTCAAATTAGGTTAACTCGGGAACCGTTAGTCCATTCAAAACCGGATTTTCGCAAGGGCTGGTAGCGTACAGTCAACTTTAGGCTGAGGCCATTTTCAGGCCATTTCAGGCTTCTAAAATATTTGTCGCTGAAACTGCTTTCAGGTCATACCTGAAGTGACGCCGAGCTGTAGGTCCAAAACCCCGTCCTTCTGCGACAAAGGGTCTTAAAGTTACAGTCGTTTTTACAAGACTTCTGACAGTTCGGCGGCCATTTTGTTTAGCTTCAAACTGCCATAACTCTAGAACCAGAGGTCGTGGGAGATTGCGGTTTTCGTTTCTATACTCAGGGACCTTCAGTCCCTTCTTCCCCACGATTTCAGGCGGTTTGGGGCTGAAAATTTTCAGGACCCTGAAAGTGGTTTCAGCGGGCAACGGAGCTCAGGCCGAGTTGGGAGAGCCCAAACTCGAGGGGTCTACGGCTTTCCAGAGGGAGGATATCCGTGGTCAAAGATTGACTTTGACAGCACCGCGGCCATTTTGTAAAAAGTTTAGACGGCCATAGCTCCCCAACGGAGAGTCGTAGAGAGCTGGGATTTTTGCTGGACGTATCGGCAGGGAATAGACAGTAAGATACGATAGTTTTCAGGCGTTTTCAGGAGTTAGGATTTTTTCAGCCTGAAAACTGGTCCGGTGTATTGTTTTCACCGAGCCAAGTTCGGAAAGCCCAAACACCAGGGTTTTCGGACCGGTGGTTCCGGAGATATCCTCTTGTAACCAATTTTGGTTCTTTATTTTGGTAAAAAACCAAATTTTCAAGTTGGGATATCTCCGAAACCCCTTGGTGTAGGCATACCGAGTTTGGGTTCATCTGGAAGGGCTCGGTGGGGGCTATCCGCCGGACTGGACAAAACGACTCTACATAGAGTCTTTTTAAGAATCGTTAGTTTTTGACCTCTGGGAGCTTTTCTCATCTGCTTTCGGTGCTTGACCTGTTCGTTGAACGAAAGACTGACCTAAATTACTTCACATAGAGTTGAGACATGCTAAGATTTATTAATCTTAAGCATTTTACATTTTATTTTTACATTTAAATTTTTTATTTACATTTTACTTTATTTATATACACATAGACAACTTCCCCCGTTCACTTGCTGTGCCCTTTACACACAAGCCACACAACACACCACATTACATAATATATTTATAGCGAAAATGGTTCTCGGAATTCGCACCCCGGTAAAAGCGAAAGGCACGGGAGCCAGCACCAGTGAACCACAGCAGTCTACGTCACCCGCCCACCCGGGAAATGAGGGACCTTCTGGAGCGCGCGAAGCGCCGAAGGGGATATCCCTGACGTTCGGCAGAAAAGACGCTGCTCGAGGAACCCTAGCGGAAACAGCCGAAACGCCTCTGTCGTCGTCGGCGGGGACCTCTGGTGCTGTCGCTCCCACCACCACCCCCAGCCCCGTAGGCCCACCCGGACAGGCGCTGGACGCCGCCAGAACTTTTATCCGGAGACCAGAACGGAAAAGAAGGTCTATAGACAACATGGAGACATACAAAAAACAGGCTGACACCTACGCTGCTCTATCAAACGACAAACTTCTCCAGGAGGTTATGAAGACTTTCGAAGAAATTCCAACCAGAGTCAAAGATTACCCTCAGATGAGGAGAGACATAAAGACTTTCCTGGAGATTCAGTCGGATAAAAACCTACGCATTCTATTCGAACTGAGTAGACGAGTGAAGAGCCTAGAGACAGCGCCTAAAACAGCTCCGCCCAAAAAGACCTATACCACGCTTACATCACTCGAATCACCGGATATCTTGGAAAGGCTAGAAAAGGTGGAGACCAACATTAACACACGGCTCAACGACCTCGAAGAAAAAGTCTCAAAAGGCTTCCAAGATATGACCGAGCACTACACCGATAGCGGTGCCGACATCATCGACAGGGTCATCGATAAGATCGTCGAGGTCAGCGACAAGATAGACGTAGTGGAAGCGAGCATAGGCCACACGATAGAAGGGGTGAAGATCGTTGGTCGTGCCGCCGCTGATCTCGAGGATAGAATTGGTGACGTTGCCGGTGAGGTCGCCGCCAGAACCGATAGAATAAAGGAGGTCATAAGGGAAGTGGCACTTGAACCAAAAACTGACTCGCAATCATACGCCAAAGTCACGGCAGCCAAACCCGGGCATCGACCGGCACTTCACTCGATGGCGGTCACCCTAGAAGGCAGCCAGGAGACTGCTGACGAGGTGCTCGCCAGGGTGAGGAAGGCGGTCGATGCCAGGGGAACTGGCCTAAAAATAAATAAAGTCCGAAAAGCGAAAAATCAGACAGTCATACTGGGATGCGACTCAGAAGCGGAGCTAAAAAGAGTGAAAGATAGGATAGAGAGCCAAGGCGGAGGACTAACAGTAGCGCCTATGAAAAATAAAAACCCGCTCATCGTCCTAAAAGACGTCTTTTTGGACAGTGACGATGACGAGATGGTCAAGGCGCTCTACTCCCAGAACGAATACATCTTTAGGGACTTAGACCAAGAAGAGATAGAATTGGCAATAAAATATAAGAAGAGGACTAGAAACCCTAAAACAGCGCACGTTGTTGTCCAGGTCAGACCAAAGGTATGGCAGAGGATGACGGAGGCCGGGGCTCTTTACCTTGACCTGCAAAGGGTCAGGGTGGAGGATCAGTCGCCGCTCATCCAATGCACGAAGTGCCTAGCATTTGGACATGGCCGGAAATTTTGTGCTGAGAGTGTGGACAGGTGCAGTCACTGCGGAGGACCGCATCTACGTGAGAAGTGCGTGGAATTCGTCACGGGTAATGAACCGCAGTGCTGCAACTGCTCGCACTCGAAGTTTCAGAGGACCGATCATAACGCTTTCAGCGTGGAGTGCCCGGTCCGCAAGAAATGGGACTACCTGGCTCGGACGACAACGGCATACGCCTAAACTGCTACCTAGGGTACACGAAACACACGCGACACACACAGGAACACAAGCAACACACACAGGAACACACACAGGAACACACACAGTAACACACACAGGAACACACACAGGAACACACACAGGAACACACACAGAAACACACACAGGAACACACCAATACAGTAACACAAACTGGGAGTACAGAACAAAAGTGGATTATAACTACGAAATGAACAGAAACATGGAAACCAGAGAACAACAAAAAACACAGATATATAAAATATATAGTAAATATATACGAATATATCAAAATACATGTAAAACACCAAACACACACCCAAAACACCAAACACACACCCCAAACAAACCCCTGAAAACGTTGAAAATATTAAAAACCTCAGAACAAGAATTGACAATAAATATGTATAACATAAGTATATATATATTATTGCCGCAACCTTAAATAAGATAAATAAATGCACCAATGCGAAAGAAACCTACGCAAGCCCTTAGAACAGTTCTAATTAAGTAGGCCCAAACATTGTCACAATACCGGAAAATTAGTACAGAAAATCATTTGTTAGAAAATGGAAAGAAAAGTTAAAAACATTGTGTTAGAAAATAAGAAGCTAAGTGAAGTAATAGGATTATCTTTGTATTATGTAAACATAGAATAAGGAAATAGATGTAAAACTAACCATGTAAGAGAATATGATAGATACCTAAACTAGAAAATAAAAACTGTATTAAATTAGAAAGCACATGTCTATATATATAAGAGAAAATGTCCACAAACGAGATGTTCATAATCATTGTATTAGAACTTTAGAGTATAATAAAATAAAAACCTAGCATATAGAAAAGTAGTGAGTAAAGAAATAGACCTAAGGAAACAAGTATGTAAACACCTATGCAAAAAGCAAATTATGTAAATAAAACAATGTTGTGTACTTTTAAATACCCCAAAATAAAGAAAAATAAACAAAATAATGAAGATAGATAGAATAGCGGGAGTCCCACCCGGCTAAGAATGTAAAGGAAGTATAAAAGAAAGACAAAGTATGAAGCTTGAAAGTGCGAGAGGAATAAATGCGAGAACTGGAATGAATGAGTAAATTAGAATAATAAGATCCCGTTGTACCCATGAACGGGGAAAAGCAAAAAAAAAAAAAAAAAAAAAAAAAAAAAAAAACCTAACCTAACCTAACCTAACCTAACCTAACCTAACCTAACCTAACCTAACCTAACCTAACCTAACCTAACCTAACCTAACCTAACCTAACCTAACCTAACCTAACCTAACCTAACCTAACCTAACCTAACCTAACCTAACCTAACCGTCGATATCTTCTCTTCCAGACGTGCGATTTTGACGCTGTTTTCAGCATTCTTAGACCAAACTAGGCCTCCGCCTACGTTCTGACTACATTAAACGCACCTGCACGCGCGTCTGGACGTCATCCCTGCGAAATACTCAAAAATACTTCGATTTTTATAGTAAATCCTGAAAATCAATTGTTTTCCTAAATTCTTTTGCAAAAATAGTTTTAGTTTATAGTATAAATAGTACTCACCCTTCATCCCTGAATTCTGGTCCGCGTTCCGTGTCCCGGTCTCCAGGCTGTGGGGTGAAATTCCAAATTTTTTCTTCCAGAAACTAGTATTTCGACCTTAAGTCGAAATTTTTGTTCGGCACCTACCTTTGATTATAGCACAGATCGCTAGCCCGCGCGGAGACGCGTCTCTGGACACCTCGCCCGCGCCGCTATCCCGAAAAAACATACATATTTTTTAAAAAGAAGTATTTTCCATACATCGCTGCTGGTACCAAAATCTACCTAAGGGAACGAGTCGAAAACAAGATCGTCGATATCTTCTCTTCCAGACGTGCGATTTTGACGCTGTTTTCAGCATTCTTAGACCAAACTAGGCCTCCGCCTACGTTCTGACTACATTAAACGCACCTGCACGCGCGTCTGGACGTCATCCCTGCGAAATACTCAAAAATACTTCGATTTTTATAGTAAATCCTGAAAATCAATTGTTTTCCTAAATTCTTTTGCAAAAATAGTTTTAGTTTATAGTATAAATAGTACTCACCCTTCATCCCTGAATTCTGGTCCGCGTTCCGTGTCCCGGTCTCCAGGCTGTGGGGTGAAATTCCAAATTTTTTCTTCCAGAAACTAGTATTTCGACCTTAAGTCGAAATTTTTGTTCGGCACCTACCTTTGATTATAGCACAGATCGCTAGCCCGCGCGGAGACGCGTCTCTGGACACCTCGCCCGCGCCGCTATCCCGAAAAAACATACATATTTTTTAAAAAGAAGTATTTTCCATACATCGCTGCTGGTACCAAAATCTACCTAAGGGAACGAGTCGAAAACAAGATCGTCGATATCTTCTCTTCCAGACGTGCGATTTTGACGCTGTTTTCAGCATTCTTAGACCAAACTAGGCCTCCGCCTACGTTCTGACTACATTAAACGCACCTGCACGCGCGTCTGGACGTCATCCCTGCGAAATACTCAAAAATACTTCGATTTTTATAGTAAATCCTGAAAATCAATTGTTTTCCTAAATTCTTTTGCAAAAATAGTTTTAGTTTATAGTATAAATAGTACTCACCCTTCATCCCTGAATTCTGGTCCGCGTTCCGTGTCCCGGTCTCCAGGCTGTGGGGTGAAATTCCAAATTTTTTCTTCCAGAAACTAGTATTTCGACCTTAAGTCGAAATTTTTGTTCGGCACCTACCTTTGATTATAGCACAGATCGCTAGCCCGCGCGGAGACGCGTCTCTGGACACCTCGCCCGCGCCGCTATCCCGAAAAAACATACATATTTTTTAAAAAGAAGTATTTTCCATACATCGCTGCTGGTACCAAAATCTACCTAAGGGAACGAGTCGAAAACAAGATCGTCGATATCTTCTCTTCCAGACGTGCGATTTTGACGCTGTTTTCAGCATTCTTAGACCAAACTAGGCCTCCGCCTACGTTCTGACTACATTAAACGCACCTGCACGCGCGTCTGGACGTCATCCCTGCGAAATACTCAAAAATACTTCGATTTTTATAGTAAATCCTGAAAATCAATTGTTTTCCTAAATTCTTTTGCAAAAATAGTTTTAGTTTATAGTATAAATAGTACTCACCCTTCATCCCTGAATTCTGGTCCGCGTTCCGTGTCCCGGTCTCCAGGCTGTGGGGTGAAATTCCAAATTTTTTCTTCCAGAAACTAGTATTTCGACCTTAAGTCGAAATTTTTGTTCGGCACCTACCTTTGATTATAGCACAGATCGCTAGCCCGCGCGGAGACGCGTCTCTGGACACCTCGCCCGCGCCGCTATCCCGAAAAAACATACATATTTTTTAAAAAGAAGTATTTTCCATACATCGCTGCTGGTACCAAAATCTACCTAAGGGAACGAGTCGAAAACAAGATCGTCGATATCTTCTCTTCCAGACGTGCGATTTTGACGCTGTTTTCAGCATTCTTAGACCAAACTAGGCCTCCGCCTACGTTCTGACTACATTAAACGCACCTGCACGCGCGTCTGGACGTCATCCCTGCGAAATACTCAAAAATACTTCGATTTTTATAGTAAATCCTGAAAATCAATTGTTTTCCTAAATTCTTTTGCAAAAATAGTTTTAGTTTATAGTATAAATAGTACTCACCCTTCATCCCTGAATTCTGGTCCGCGTTCCGTGTCCCGGTCTCCAGGCTGTGGGGTGAAATTCCAAATTTTTTCTTCCAGAAACTAGTATTTCGACCTTAAGTCGAAATTTTTGTTCGGCACCTACCTTTGATTATAGCACAGATCGCTAGCCCGCGCGGAGACGCGTCTCTGGACACCTCGCCCGCGCCGCTATCCCGAAAAAACATACATATTTTTTAAAAAGAAGTATTTTCCATACATCGCTGCTGGTACCAAAATCTACCTAAGGGAACGAGTCGAAAACAAGATCGTCGATATCTTCTCTTCCAGACGTGCGATTTTGACGCTGTTTTCAGCATTCTTAGACCAAACTAGGCCTCCGCCTACGTTCTGACTACATTAAACGCACCTGCACGCGCGTCTGGACGTCATCCCTGCGAAATACTCAAAAATACTTCGATTTTTATAGTAAATCCTGAAAATCAATTGTTTTCCTAAATTCTTTTGCAAAAATAGTTTTAGTTTATAGTATAAATAGTACTCACCCTTCATCCCTGAATTCTGGTCCGCGTTCCGTGTCCCGGTCTCCAGGCTGTGGGGTGAAATTCCAAATTTTTTCTTCCAGAAACTAGTATTTCGACCTTAAGTCGAAATTTTTGTTCGGCACCTACCTTTGATTATAGCACAGATCGCTAGCCCGCGCGGAGACGCGTCTCTGGACACCTCGCCCGCGCCGCTATCCCGAAAAAACATACATATTTTTTAAAAAGAAGTATTTTCCATACATCGCTGCTGGTACCAAAATCTACCTAAGGGAACGAGTCGAAAACAAGATCGTCGATATCTTCTCTTCCAGACGTGCGATTTTGACGCTGTTTTCAGCATTCTTAGACCAAACTAGGCCTCCGCCTACGTTCTGACTACATTAAACGCACCTGCACGCGCGTCTGGACGTCATCCCTGCGAAATACTCAAAAATACTTCGATTTTTATAGTAAATCCTGAAAATCAATTGTTTTCCTAAATTCTTTTGCAAAAATAGTTTTAGTTTATAGTATAAATAGTACTCACCCTTCATCCCTGAATTCTGGTCCGCGTTCCGTGTCCCGGTCTCCAGGCTGTGGGGTGAAATTCCAAATTTTTTCTTCCAGAAACTAGTATTTCGACCTTAAGTCGAAATTTTTGTTCGGCACCTACCTTTGATTATAGCACAGATCGCTAGCCCGCGCGGAGACGCGTCTCTGGACACCTCGCCCGCGCCGCTATCCCGAAAAAACATACATATTTTTTAAAAAGAAGTATTTTCCATACATCGCTGCTGGTACCAAAATCTACCTAAGGGAACGAGTCGAAAACAAGATCGTCGATATCTTCTCTTCCAGACGTGCGATTTTGACGCTGTTTTCAGCATTCTTAGACCAAACTAGGCCTCCGCCTACGTTCTGACTACATTAAACGCACCTGCACGCGCGTCTGGACGTCATCCCTGCGAAATACTCAAAAATACTTCGATTTTTATAGTAAATCCTGAAAATCAATTGTTTTCCTAAATTCTTTTGCAAAAATAGTTTTAGTTTATAGTATAAATAGTACTCACCCTTCATCCCTGAATTCTGGTCCGCGTTCCGTGTCCCGGTCTCCAGGCTGTGGGGTGAAATTCCAAATTTTTTCTTCCAGAAACTAGTATTTCGACCTTAAGTCGAAATTTTTGTTCGGCACCTACCTTTGATTATAGCACAGATCGCTAGCCCGCGCGGAGACGCGTCTCTGGACACCTCGCCCGCGCCGCTATCCCGAAAAAACATACATATTTTTTAAAAAGAAGTATTTTCCATACATCGCTGCTGGTACCAAAATCTACCTAAGGGAACGAGTCGAAAACAAGATCGTCGATATCTTCTCTTCCAGACGTGCGATTTTGACGCTGTTTTCAGCATTCTTAGACCAAACTAGGCCTCCGCCTACGTTCTGACTACATTAAACGCACCTGCACGCGCGTCTGGACGTCATCCCTGCGAAATACTCAAAAATACTTCGATTTTTATAGTAAATCCTGAAAATCAATTGTTTTCCTAAATTCTTTTGCAAAAATAGTTTTAGTTTATAGTATAAATAGTACTCACCCTTCATCCCTGAATTCTGGTCCGCGTTCCGTGTCCCGGTCTCCAGGCTGTGGGGTGAAATTCCAAATTTTTTCTTCCAGAAACTAGTATTTCGACCTTAAGTCGAAATTTTTGTTCGGCACCTACCTTTGATTATAGCACAGATCGCTAGCCCGCGCGGAGACGCGTCTCTGGACACCTCGCCCGCGCCGCTATCCCGAAAAAACATACATATTTTTTAAAAAGAAGTATTTTCCATACATCGCTGCTGGTACCAAAATCTACCTAAGGGAACGAGTCGAAAACAAGATCGTCGATATCTTCTCTTCCAGACGTGCGATTTTGACGCTGTTTTCAGCATTCTTAGACCAAACTAGGCCTCCGCCTACGTTCTGACTACATTAAACGCACCTGCACGCGCGTCTGGACGTCATCCCTGCGAAATACTCAAAAATACTTCGATTTTTATAGTAAATCCTGAAAATCAATTGTTTTCCTAAATTCTTTTGCAAAAATAGTTTTAGTTTATAGTATAAATAGTACTCACCCTTCATCCCTGAATTCTGGTCCGCGTTCCGTGTCCCGGTCTCCAGGCTGTGGGGTGAAATTCCAAATTTTTTCTTCCAGAAACTAGTATTTCGACCTTAAGTCGAAATTTTTGTTCGGCACCTACCTTTGATTATAGCACAGATCGCTAGCCCGCGCGGAGACGCGTCTCTGGACACCTCGCCCGCGCCGCTATCCCGAAAAAACATACATATTTTTTAAAAAGAAGTATTTTCCATACATCGCTGCTGGTACCAAAATCTACCTAAGGGAACGAGTCGAAAACAAGATCGTCGATATCTTCTCTTCCAGACGTGCGATTTTGACGCTGTTTTCAGCATTCTTAGACCAAACTAGGCCTCCGCCTACGTTCTGACTACATTAAACGCACCTGCACGCGCGTCTGGACGTCATCCCTGCGAAATACTCAAAAATACTTCGATTTTTATAGTAAATCCTGAAAATCAATTGTTTTCCTAAATTCTTTTGCAAAAATAGTTTTAGTTTATAGTATAAATAGTACTCACCCTTCATCCCTGAATTCTGGTCCGCGTTCCGTGTCCCGGTCTCCAGGCTGTGGGGTGAAATTCCAAATTTTTTCTTCCAGAAACTAGTATTTCGACCTTAAGTCGAAATTTTTGTTCGGCACCTACCTTTGATTATAGCACAGATCGCTAGCCCGCGCGGAGACGCGTCTCTGGACACCTCGCCCGCGCCGCTATCCCGAAAAAACATACATATTTTTTAAAAAGAAGTATTTTCCATACATCGCTGCTGGTACCAAAATCTACCTAAGGGAACGAGTCGAAAACAAGATCGTCGATATCTTCTCTTCCAGACGTGCGATTTTGACGCTGTTTTCAGCATTCTTAGACCAAACTAGGCCTCCGCCTACGTTCTGACTACATTAAACGCACCTGCACGCGCGTCTGGACGTCATCCCTGCGAAATACTCAAAAATACTTCGATTTTTATAGTAAATCCTGAAAATCAATTGTTTTCCTAAATTCTTTTGCAAAAATAGTTTTAGTTTATAGTATAAATAGTACTCACCCTTCATCCCTGAATTCTGGTCCGCGTTCCGTGTCCCGGTCTCCAGGCTGTGGGGTGAAATTCCAAATTTTTTCTTCCAGAAACTAGTATTTCGACCTTAAGTCGAAATTTTTGTTCGGCACCTACCTTTGATTATAGCACAGATCGCTAGCCCGCGCGGAGACGCGTCTCTGGACACCTCGCCCGCGCCGCTATCCCGAAAAAACATACATATTTTTTAAAAAGAAGTATTTTCCATACATCGCTGCTGGTACCAAAATCTACCTAAGGGAACGAGTCGAAAACAAGATCGTCGATATCTTCTCTTCCAGACGTGCGATTTTGACGCTGTTTTCAGCATTCTTAGACCAAACTAGGCCTCCGCCTACGTTCTGACTACATTAAACGCACCTGCACGCGCGTCTGGACGTCATCCCTGCGAAATACTCAAAAATACTTCGATTTTTATAGTAAATCCTGAAAATCAATTGTTTTCCTAAATTCTTTTGCAAAAATAGTTTTAGTTTATAGTATAAATAGTACTCACCCTTCATCCCTGAATTCTGGTCCGCGTTCCGTGTCCCGGTCTCCAGGCTGTGGGGTGAAATTCCAAATTTTTTCTTCCAGAAACTAGTATTTCGACCTTAAGTCGAAATTTTTGTTCGGCACCTACCTTTGATTATAGCACAGATCGCTAGCCCGCGCGGAGACGCGTCTCTGGACACCTCGCCCGCGCCGCTATCCCGAAAAAACATACATATTTTTTAAAAAGAAGTATTTTCCATACATCGCTGCTGGTACCAAAATCTACCTAAGGGAACGAGTCGAAAACAAGATCGTCGATATCTTCTCTTCCAGACGTGCGATTTTGACGCTGTTTTCAGCATTCTTAGACCAAACTAGGCCTCCGCCTACGTTCTGACTACATTAAACGCACCTGCACGCGCGTCTGGACGTCATCCCTGCGAAATACTCAAAAATACTTCGATTTTTATAGTAAATCCTGAAAATCAATTGTTTTCCTAAATTCTTTTGCAAAAATAGTTTTAGTTTATAGTATAAATAGTACTCACCCTTCATCCCTGAATTCTGGTCCGCGTTCCGTGTCCCGGTCTCCAGGCTGTGGGGTGAAATTCCAAATTTTTTCTTCCAGAAACTAGTATTTCGACCTTAAGTCGAAATTTTTGTTCGGCACCTACCTTTGATTATAGCACAGATCGCTAGCCCGCGCGGAGACGCGTCTCTGGACACCTCGCCCGCGCCGCTATCCCGAAAAAACATACATATTTTTTAAAAAGAAGTATTTTCCATACATCGCTGCTGGTACCAAAATCTACCTAAGGGAACGAGTCGAAAACAAGATCGTCGATATCTTCTCTTCCAGACGTGCGATTTTGACGCTGTTTTCAGCATTCTTAGACCAAACTAGGCCTCCGCCTACGTTCTGACTACATTAAACGCACCTGCACGCGCGTCTGGACGTCATCCCTGCGAAATACTCAAAAATACTTCGATTTTTATAGTAAATCCTGAAAATCAATTGTTTTCCTAAATTCTTTTGCAAAAATAGTTTTAGTTTATAGTATAAATAGTACTCACCCTTCATCCCTGAATTCTGGTCCGCGTTCCGTGTCCCGGTCTCCAGGCTGTGGGGTGAAATTCCAAATTTTTTCTTCCAGAAACTAGTATTTCGACCTTAAGTCGAAATTTTTGTTCGGCACCTACCTTTGATTATAGCACAGATCGCTAGCCCGCGCGGAGACGCGTCTCTGGACACCTCGCCCGCGCCGCTATCCCGAAAAAACATACATATTTTTTAAAAAGAAGTATTTTCCATACATCGCTGCTGGTACCAAAATCTACCTAAGGGAACGAGTCGAAAACAAGATCGTCGATATCTTCTCTTCCAGACGTGCGATTTTGACGCTGTTTTCAGCATTCTTAGACCAAACTAGGCCTCCGCCTACGTTCTGACTACATTAAACGCACCTGCACGCGCGTCTGGACGTCATCCCTGCGAAATACTCAAAAATACTTCGATTTTTATAGTAAATCCTGAAAATCAATTGTTTTCCTAAATTCTTTTGCAAAAATAGTTTTAGTTTATAGTATAAATAGTACTCACCCTTCATCCCTGAATTCTGGTCCGCGTTCCGTGTCCCGGTCTCCAGGCTGTGGGGTGAAATTCCAAATTTTTTCTTCCAGAAACTAGTATTTCGACCTTAAGTCGAAATTTTTGTTCGGCACCTACCTTTGATTATAGCACAGATCGCTAGCCCGCGCGGAGACGCGTCTCTGGACACCTCGCCCGCGCCGCTATCCCGAAAAAACATACATATTTTTTAAAAAGAAGTATTTTCCATACATCGCTGCTGGTACCAAAATCTACCTAAGGGAACGAGTCGAAAACAAGATCGTCGATATCTTCTCTTCCAGACGTGCGATTTTGACGCTGTTTTCAGCATTCTTAGACCAAACTAGGCCTCCGCCTACGTTCTGACTACATTAAACGCACCTGCACGCGCGTCTGGACGTCATCCCTGCGAAATACTCAAAAATACTTCGATTTTTATAGTAAATCCTGAAAATCAATTGTTTTCCTAAATTCTTTTGCAAAAATAGTTTTAGTTTATAGTATAAATAGTACTCACCCTTCATCCCTGAATTCTGGTCCGCGTTCCGTGTCCCGGTCTCCAGGCTGTGGGGTGAAATTCCAAATTTTTTCTTCCAGAAACTAGTATTTCGACCTTAAGTCGAAATTTTTGTTCGGCACCTACCTTTGATTATAGCACAGATCGCTAGCCCGCGCGGAGACGCGTCTCTGGACACCTCGCCCGCGCCGCTATCCCGAAAAAACATACATATTTTTTAAAAAGAAGTATTTTCCATACATCGCTGCTGGTACCAAAATCTACCTAAGGGAACGAGTCGAGGGGTGCGAAGTCAGAAGTCCTCCACGTGTGTCCGGCGGCTGCTCGTCCCTCTCGATACGTCTGGAGGGAAGAGCAGCTGCTGGGCCGGTGCACCCCGGGCGCGGCAGTATCCTTCTCCGGGGAATGAGGGGAAATGAGAATTTCCTCTTATTCCTCGGGGAGTGGTACTGCCGCGGCCAATTATTCTGACATGGGTGGGGTCCGACCCGGACCAAAGGTGCGTTCCTTTGCGTGCCCTCTGTTTAGCAGAGGGCATAGCAGAGGAGTGAGGGCGGGCTCGGTGTGCACTTACCCTGCCTCCGAGCAGACAGAGAAGGATCGTCCTCCTCTGTCACCGCCGGTCTCGTAATCCCAACGTCGAAGTGTCGTGGATCAAGTCTCGCGGCTTTGACAGGGACCGAGGGTCTTGGCTTAACCGCCCGGACCGCGAGGTAGACAACCTCTATAAAAAGTTACCCCGAATCCCAAGCGGCGACGCACCGCGAGGGGATGTATGGCTGACGGGTGTTCCACAGAACGAATCAGTCGCTAGTGCGCTCCTCGCCAGGGTACCTGCAGACCCCCTGGCGAGTAATAAATACTTAGAATCTGCCCTACTAGGTACAGGGGTCTCTGCCTAGTTAGGAGTTTATTTCCCCCATACTCGTGGGTTCAAATATGGATGCAAATAATAAACAAACCAAAACCGCCGGCAACGGCAAGAAAGAGGAGAGGAGGGATGCGGGGTCGGAGTCCGACCTCGCATCCAGCGATGCGAGTGCGGGAGGCTCAGGGAGCTCCCGCCGCGCGAGTGCTGAAGCCGCTGCGGAGAACGGCAAGTTCTTCCGCAAGCGGCCCAGGCGGGATGGCGACCGGGGGTCGTCATCCGGAGAGGAGGAGGCCTCGGCCCGAAAGATCCCCACCAACAAGCGTGGGGGGATCCGGGGCAAGGGGAGGGGGCTATCTGCCTCCGTGAGGGCCGAGAAATCGGCTAGGCTTGCCGAGGAGGGGCGCCACCCGGGCGGCAATACTGCTCCCGGATCTGGCGACGAGGCAGGTGCACCTGGCGGCTCCGAGGAGGAGCGTAAGGCCAGGTTCACAAAGGAGGTGGAGGCCGCGATTAGAGGCGTGGCCCTGAAGATGAAGACTTCATCGAAGCTCAGGGCCATACCGGCGGCTTCTGCCTCCATCATGGCGGCAGCGGAGGCCAACTTCGGCGGACCTCCTCGTCCTCCTCCCCCTCCTACGATGGATGGAGAGGAGCTGGCTAAACTGCGGGCAGAGGTGGCCCGCCTGTCGGCCGCCACGGAGGCTCTCCAAAAAGAAAACGCCAGGCTCCTAGCAGACCTGGCCAGTCTACGGGAGTCTGGCTCCGGCGTGGCGCCTCCAAAGGGGGGCCAGACGCAGCGACCCAGCCAGCCCGAGCCGGTGGAGAACCAGGTGCTGAACCTGGTTCGGAAGGAGCTGGCTTCCTTCCAGGCGCGGTTCTCCGTCCTGGAGGGAATCGTTCTGCGCCCCCCCCTGGCGGCAAGCAAGGCGTCCACGGGTCAGAAGGCGGCCTCGTATGCGGCTGCCACGGCTGCCGCACCCGGACCGGGGCCGTCCAGCCAGCCCTCTGGTAGGGCTGCGGCGGCGCCCCCTGGAAAGCCGGCTCCGGCGAAACCGGCGCCGGCAAAGGGGGCCAAGGCGAAGAAGGGCAAGGCGGCTGCACAGAAGACTGTGCCGGCGCCGGTCCCAGCAGCGAGTGGGCCGGCGCCGGTGGCACGTCAGCCGCCGCCGCCGCCACCGCCCTCCCAGCAGCCCCCTACACCTGCCGCGGCTGAAGCCGGATGGCAGGTGGTCGGGGAGAAGAGGAAGGGGCGGAAGGCGGCCAAAAAGGCCCGAAACAAGGAGCGGCAGCGCCAGTTCAGGGAGCGCAAGATCGCGGCTAGGCTCCGCGCCCCTAAGACCGCGGCTGTAGTGATCACACTACAGCCGGAAGCGGAACAGAGGGGCGTGTCCTACCGCGACCTGCTGGCAAAGGCAAAGGAGGCGGTGGACCTCGGGGAGCTCGGGATCACCGGGGGCCTCCGGCTGAAGGTCACAGCGACGGGGGCTCGTATGCTCGAGGTCCCCGGGGAGGCCAGTGGCCCGTCCGCTGACGCTCTAGCTGAGAAGCTCAGAGCGTCCCTAAACGCGGACGAGGCCCGAGTGTCCAGGCCCGTCAGATGCGCAGACCTGCGCATCTTGGGTCTGGACGACTCGGTGACCAAGGAGGAGGTGGTGGCCGCCGTCGCCAGGTCCGGAGGGTGCCCTGCTGAGCAGGTCAGGGCAGGCACCCTACGTCCGGACCCCACGGGTATGCATACCGTTACGGTATGCTGCCCTGTGACGGCGGCGAAAACAATTGTGGAGGGCCGAAGGCTATTGGTGGGCTGGGTTTCAGCGCAGGTTAAGCTGCTGGAGCCCAGACCTCTGAGGTGCTACCGCTGCCACGTGGGACACCACGTGTCAGTCCGGTGCGCCTCGGAGGTGGACCGCAGCGGGCTATGCTTCCGCTGCAGTCAGCCCGGTCATGTGTCCGCGGCTTGCTGTGCCACGCCGCACTGCGATGCATGTGCGGCGGCTGGCAAGCCGGCCGAACACCGGGCTGGAAGCAAGGCCTGCGCTCCACCCACCAAGGCCACCCGAGGAAAGGGTAGGCCCTCCGCCGCCACCGCCACCGTCGCCACCGCCGCAGCCGCAACTGCCGCCGCTGCCGCTCCCTCTGTCGCCGCCACAGAGGGGCCCTCACAGGGGGCCAGGTTGGAGGAAGCGGTAATGGAGTGCCAATAACGGCCCCATTACGCTTCCTCCAAGCGAACATCAACCACTGCGCCTGCGCTCAGGATCTATTGCTCCAGAGCATGGCGCAGTGGTTGATTAACATCGCTGTGGTCGCTGAGCCGTATTTCGTCTGGCCCAGGGAAGACTGGGTGGCGGACCTAAGCGGCTCAGTGACCATAGTGTCGTCGGCCGCCGCCGGCACCCCGACCCTTGAAAGTGTCAGGAGGGGTCGGGGGTGCGTAGCAGCCCGGTTCGGGGAGATCGTCGTAGTGGGTGTCTACTTCTCCCCGAGCCGAACTCTCGCCGAGTTCCACAACTCTCTCGCAGAGTTGAGTGTCGTCGTCGGAAACCATTCCCTCCCCGTGCTTGTCCTCGGGGACTTCAATGCCAAGAACTTGGCTTGGGGTTCCCGTTGCACAGACGTGCGGGGAAGGATGGTGGAGGACTGGGCCCTGGAGAAGGGCCTGGTCGTCCTAAATCGGGGTTCTGTCGCCACGTGCGTGAGGATGCGGGGCGAGTCGGTGGTGGACATTTCGTTCGCTAGCCCCGCCCTGTCACCGCGTGTCGTTGACTGGCGCGTCATGGAGGGGGTGGAGACCTATTCCGACCACCGGTACATCCGGTTCGACGTCTCCACCCAGACCTCAAGCGCGCCGGTCCAACAGGCCCCGAGTGGTCCGCGTTGGGCGCTGAAGCAGCTGGACCGGGAGCTCCTCCTGGAAGCCTCGATCGTGCAGGCCTGGGTGACATCACCGGACAGGCCTGCCGACGTCAATGATGAGGCAGGGTGGTTCCAGGAGGCCATGTCCGACATATGTGACGTGGCAATGCCCCGAGTCCGGCCAGGAAGCGCCCGGCGTCAGGTGTACTGGTGGTCGCGAGAGCTGACGTCCCTACGGGAGGCGTGTGTGGCTGCGCGACACCGGTACGCCAGGCACCGCAGGCTCCGCATTCGCCCACCGAATGCGGCAGCCATTGAGGCGGAGCTCTATGAGGGCTACAGAGCGGCGAAGACCGCCCTCCGCGAGGCTGTCCTGCGGGCCAGAGATCTGGCCCGCGAGGAGATGCTGGGGGCTCTCGACAGAGATCCGTGGGGGCGCCCTTACAAGATGGTGCGGGATAAACTCCGCACCTGGGCCCCCCCGCTGACGCAGAGTCTCCGGCCTCAGCTCGTGGAGGACGTGGTGAGCGCTCTGTTCCCCTCGCGAGGGGAACACCCGCCCCCGCCTATGGCTCCGCCGGCTGCGGTGCCGGAAGCGGACCACCAAAGTGACGACGACGACGCTCCTGAAGTGACCGGGGTAGACCTGAGAGTGGCGGTACGAAGGCTAGGTGCCAAAAATACCGCCCCGGGACCCGACGGCTTGCCTGGCAAAGCCTGGGTCCTGGCCTCGGAGGCTCTCGGGCCCCGACTGGAAGGGCTCTTTAGCGCATGTTTGGAGAGAGGCCAGTTCCCGCTTCGTTGGAAGACGGGGAAGCTGGTCCTCATCCGGAAGCCGGGGCGCCCGGCGGACTCTCCGTCCGCCTACCGGCCCGTGGTGTTGCTCGACGAGGTGGGCAAGCTCTTTGAAAGGGTGATTGCAAACCGCCTCGCCGAGCACCTTGCGGGGATGGGGCCGGACCTTGCGGAACACCAGTATGGTTTCCGCAAGGGGCGCTCTACGGTGGACGCCATCATGCGCGTGAGGGCCCTCACGACGGGGGATGCGGTGTCCCGGGGTGGGGTTGTCTTGGCGGTGTCTCTCGACATCGCCAATGCCTTCAACTCCATGCCCTGGAGCTGCATAAGGGAGGCACTCCGGTATCACCGGGTGCCGACCTACCTCCGTCGTGTGGTCGGGGACTACCTGGCGGACAGGTACGTCATCTACCCCGGTCGCAGCGGAGACTGGAACCGGCGAGAGATGTCGTGCGGTGTTCCGCAGGGATCGGTTCTAGGGCCGTCCTTGTGGAACATCGGGTACGACTGGGTGCTGCGCGCCGACCTCCCTAGCGGCGTCAGCGTGGTCTGCTATGCGGACGACACGCTGGTGCTCGCACAGGGGGGGTCGCACGAGGCGGCGGCCGAAGTTATGACACGCGGGGTTGCGATAGTCGTTGAGAGGATCCGGCAACTGGGTCTCGAGGTGGCATTGCACAAGTCCGAGGCCATGTGCTTTCATGGGCCTCGGAATGCGCCACCTCCGGGATCCTCAGTGATGGCAGGAGGGGTTTCCATCGGCGTCGAGTCGACGCTGAAGTACCTGGGACTTGTCCTCGACAGCCGGTGGAACTTCGTGGAGCATTTCCGACGTTTGGCCCCCAGACTGGAGCGGACAGGGGCTGCCTTCAGGCGGCTCCTGCCCAACCTGGGGGGGCCGAACGCCTCCTGCCGGAGGCTCTACGCGGGAGTCGTGCGGTCCATGGCCCTTTACGGGGCCCCGGTGTGGGCACGTTCATTGAGGCGGCGTGCCGCCCACCACTTGAACGTGCCCCAGAAGGTGGTAGCCGTAAGGCTGGTCCGGGGGTACCGCACGATCTCCCGCGAGGCGGCGAACCTCCTTGCCGGATTGCCGCCATGGGATCTGGAGGCAATAGTCCTCGCGCGCCTACATGAGTGGCGCGCGGAGGCGCTACGCCGGGGGGAAACTCCGCTGCCGCGGCAAATTGTCGCTCAGCGGACGGACTTCCGGCGGGATCTCATGGCGACATGGAGAGAGCGACTATCGCAACCCCGTGCAGGGCACGCCACAATAGTGGCGATAAGTCCCCTCTTTGAGGAGTGGCTGGAGAGACGCCACGGCGTCCTCACCTTCCGCCTGACGCAGGTTCTTACCGGACACGGATGCTTCGGTAAGTTCCTGCACCGAATCGGGCGGGAGGAGACGCCCGGGTGTCACCATTGTGAGGATCGACCGGAGGACACGGTGGAGCACACGGTGGAGGTGTGCCCCGCTTGGGCGGAGCACCGCCGTGTCCTCGTAACGGCGATTGGCGGCGGCGACCTCTCGCTCCCGGCCTTGGTTCAATCCATGGTTCGGAGCGAGACGGAATGGGACGCCGTCACCTCCTTCTGCGAAGCAGTCATGCTAGCGAAGGAGGTGGCGGAACAGGACAGGGAGAGATCCTCACGTCCCGGCCGCCGCGGGAGACGCCCCGGGCGTCGGGGGCCACGTGGTGGCTTCCGGCCACCGTAGACGCGGGCCTGTGGACGGGGAGCTATGGGCTAGCTCGCCGTCCGTTCGTCTCATGACGACAGGCCGTGTCGACGGCGCGTTCGTGTTCCACGCGCGCCTCAAAGAGAGTCAGCAATAGTGAAGGGGTCCGCAAGGACCGAAGCCTGCCGGGGCTGCGGGACTATTCGAAAGAGATACCGTGGCCCCGGAACACAAAGGGCGATGAAGGAACATGGATGGGTTTTAGTCAGTAAAAGTCTGACACTCCCTCCTGCTCAGCCCAGAGCGGGAGAAGTCATTTGATGATTTCCCATCCGAAAAAAAAAAAAAAAAAAAAAAAAAAAGGGAACGAGTCGAAAACAAGATCGTCGATATCTTCTCTTCCAGACGTGCGATTTTGACGCTGTTTTCAGCATTCTTAGACCAAACTAGGCCTCCGCCTACGTTCTGACTACATTAAACGCACCTGCACGCGCGTCTGGACGTCATCCCTGCGAAATACTCAAAAATACTTCGATTTTTATAGTAAATCCTGAAAATCAATTGTTTTCCTAAATTCTTTTGCAAAAATAGTTTTAGTTTATAGTATAAATAGTACTCACCCTTCATCCCTGAATTCTGGTCCGCGTTCCGTGTCCCGGTCTCCAGGCTGTGGGGTGAAATTCCAAATTTTTTCTTCCAGAAACTAGTATTTCGACCTTAAGTCGAAATTTTTGTTCGGCACCTACCTTTGATTATAGCACAGATCGCTAGCCCGCGCGGAGACGCGTCTCTGGACACCTCGCCCGCGCCGCTATCCCGAAAAAACATACATATTTTTTAAAAAGAAGTATTTTCCATACATCGCTGCTGGTACCAAAATCTACCTAAGGGAACGAGTCGAAAACAAGATCGTCGATATCTTCTCTTCCAGACGTGCGATTTTGACGCTGTTTTCAGCATTCTTAGACCAAACTAGGCCTCCGCCTACGTTCTGACTACATTAAACGCACCTGCACGCGCGTCTGGACGTCATCCCTGCGAAATACTCAAAAATACTTCGATTTTTATAGTAAATCCTGAAAATCAATTGTTTTCCTAAATTCTTTTGCAAAAATAGTTTTAGTTTATAGTATAAATAGTACTCACCCTTCATCCCTGAATTCTGGTCCGCGTTCCGTGTCCCGGTCTCCAGGCTGTGGGGTGAAATTCCAAATTTTTTCTTCCAGAAACTAGTATTTCGACCTTAAGTCGAAATTTTTGTTCGGCACCTACCTTTGATTATAGCACAGATCGCTAGCCCGCGCGGAGACGCGTCTCTGGACACCTCGCCCGCGCCGCTATCCCGAAAAAACATACATATTTTTTAAAAAGAAGTATTTTCCATACATCGCTGCTGGTACCAAAATCTACCTAAGGGAACGAGTCGAAAACAAGATCGTCGATATCTTCTCTTCCAGACGTGCGATTTTGACGCTGTTTTCAGCATTCTTAGACCAAACTAGGCCTCCGCCTACGTTCTGACTACATTAAACGCACCTGCACGCGCGTCTGGACGTCATCCCTGCGAAATACTCAAAAATACTTCGATTTTTATAGTAAATCCTGAAAATCAATTGTTTTCCTAAATTCTTTTGCAAAAATAGTTTTAGTTTATAGTATAAATAGTACTCACCCTTCATCCCTGAATTCTGGTCCGCGTTCCGTGTCCCGGTCTCCAGGCTGTGGGGTGAAATTCCAAATTTTTTCTTCCAGAAACTAGTATTTCGACCTTAAGTCGAAATTTTTGTTCGGCACCTACCTTTGATTATAGCACAGATCGCTAGCCCGCGCGGAGACGCGTCTCTGGACACCTCGCCCGCGCCGCTATCCCGAAAAAACATACATATTTTTTAAAAAGAAGTATTTTCCATACATCGCTGCTGGTACCAAAATCTACCTAAGGGAACGAGTCGAAAACAAGATCGTCGATATCTTCTCTTCCAGACGTGCGATTTTGACGCTGTTTTCAGCATTCTTAGACCAAACTAGGCCTCCGCCTACGTTCTGACTACATTAAACGCACCTGCACGCGCGTCTGGACGTCATCCCTGCGAAATACTCAAAAATACTTCGATTTTTATAGTAAATCCTGAAAATCAATTGTTTTCCTAAATTCTTTTGCAAAAATAGTTTTAGTTTATAGTATAAATAGTACTCACCCTTCATCCCTGAATTCTGGTCCGCGTTCCGTGTCCCGGTCTCCAGGCTGTGGGGTGAAATTCCAAATTTTTTCTTCCAGAAACTAGTATTTCGACCTTAAGTCGAAATTTTTGTTCGGCACCTACCTTTGATTATAGCACAGATCGCTAGCCCGCGCGGAGACGCGTCTCTGGACACCTCGCCCGCGCCGCTATCCCGAAAAAACATACATATTTTTTAAAAAGAAGTATTTTCCATACATCGCTGCTGGTACCAAAATCTACCTAAGGGAACGAGTCGAAAACAAGATCGTCGATATCTTCTCTTCCAGACGTGCGATTTTGACGCTGTTTTCAGCATTCTTAGACCAAACTAGGCCTCCGCCTACGTTCTGACTACATTAAACGCACCTGCACGCGCGTCTGGACGTCATCCCTGCGAAATACTCAAAAATACTTCGATTTTTATAGTAAATCCTGAAAATCAATTGTTTTCCTAAATTCTTTTGCAAAAATAGTTTTAGTTTATAGTATAAATAGTACTCACCCTTCATCCCTGAATTCTGGTCCGCGTTCCGTGTCCCGGTCTCCAGGCTGTGGGGTGAAATTCCAAATTTTTTCTTCCAGAAACTAGTATTTCGACCTTAAGTCGAAATTTTTGTTCGGCACCTACCTTTGATTATAGCACAGATCGCTAGCCCGCGCGGAGACGCGTCTCTGGACACCTCGCCCGCGCCGCTATCCCGAAAAAACATACATATTTTTTAAAAAGAAGTATTTTCCATACATCGCTGCTGGTACCAAAATCTACCTAAGGGAACGAGTCGAAAACAAGATCGTCGATATCTTCTCTTCCAGACGTGCGATTTTGACGCTGTTTTCAGCATTCTTAGACCAAACTAGGCCTCCGCCTACGTTCTGACTACATTAAACGCACCTGCACGCGCGTCTGGACGTCATCCCTGCGAAATACTCAAAAATACTTCGATTTTTATAGTAAATCCTGAAAATCAATTGTTTTCCTAAATTCTTTTGCAAAAATAGTTTTAGTTTATAGTATAAATAGTACTCACCCTTCATCCCTGAATTCTGGTCCGCGTTCCGTGTCCCGGTCTCCAGGCTGTGGGGTGAAATTCCAAATTTTTTCTTCCAGAAACTAGTATTTCGACCTTAAGTCGAAATTTTTGTTCGGCACCTACCTTTGATTATAGCACAGATCGCTAGCCCGCGCGGAGACGCGTCTCTGGACACCTCGCCCGCGCCGCTATCCCGAAAAAACATACATATTTTTTAAAAAGAAGTATTTTCCATACATCGCTGCTGGTACCAAAATCTACCTAAGGGAACGAGTCGAAAACAAGATCGTCGATATCTTCTCTTCCAGACGTGCGATTTTGACGCTGTTTTCAGCATTCTTAGACCAAACTAGGCCTCCGCCTACGTTCTGACTACATTAAACGCACCTGCACGCGCGTCTGGACGTCATCCCTGCGAAATACTCAAAAATACTTCGATTTTTATAGTAAATCCTGAAAATCAATTGTTTTCCTAAATTCTTTTGCAAAAATAGTTTTAGTTTATAGTATAAATAGTACTCACCCTTCATCCCTGAATTCTGGTCCGCGTTCCGTGTCCCGGTCTCCAGGCTGTGGGGTGAAATTCCAAATTTTTTCTTCCAGAAACTAGTATTTCGACCTTAAGTCGAAATTTTTGTTCGGCACCTACCTTTGATTATAGCACAGATCGCTAGCCCGCGCGGAGACGCGTCTCTGGACACCTCGCCCGCGCCGCTATCCCGAAAAAACATACATATTTTTTAAAAAGAAGTATTTTCCATACATCGCTGCTGGTACCAAAATCTACCTAAGGGAACGAGTCGAAAACAAGATCGTCGATATCTTCTCTTCCAGACGTGCGATTTTGACGCTGTTTTCAGCATTCTTAGACCAAACTAGGCCTCCGCCTACGTTCTGACTACATTAAACGCACCTGCACGCGCGTCTGGACGTCATCCCTGCGAAATACTCAAAAATACTTCGATTTTTATAGTAAATCCTGAAAATCAATTGTTTTCCTAAATTCTTTTGCAAAAATAGTTTTAGTTTATAGTATAAATAGTACTCACCCTTCATCCCTGAATTCTGGTCCGCGTTCCGTGTCCCGGTCTCCAGGCTGTGGGGTGAAATTCCAAATTTTTTCTTCCAGAAACTAGTATTTCGACCTTAAGTCGAAATTTTTGTTCGGCACCTACCTTTGATTATAGCACAGATCGCTAGCCCGCGCGGAGACGCGTCTCTGGACACCTCGCCCGCGCCGCTATCCCGAAAAAACATACATATTTTTTAAAAAGAAGTATTTTCCATACATCGCTGCTGGTACCAAAATCTACCTAAGGGAACGAGTCGAAAACAAGATCGTCGATATCTTCTCTTCCAGACGTGCGATTTTGACGCTGTTTTCAGCATTCTTAGACCAAACTAGGCCTCCGCCTACGTTCTGACTACATTAAACGCACCTGCACGCGCGTCTGGACGTCATCCCTGCGAAATACTCAAAAATACTTCGATTTTTATAGTAAATCCTGAAAATCAATTGTTTTCCTAAATTCTTTTGCAAAAATAGTTTTAGTTTATAGTATAAATAGTACTCACCCTTCATCCCTGAATTCTGGTCCGCGTTCCGTGTCCCGGTCTCCAGGCTGTGGGGTGAAATTCCAAATTTTTTCTTCCAGAAACTAGTATTTCGACCTTAAGTCGAAATTTTTGTTCGGCACCTACCTTTGATTATAGCACAGATCGCTAGCCCGCGCGGAGACGCGTCTCTGGACACCTCGCCCGCGCCGCTATCCCGAAAAAACATACATATTTTTTAAAAAGAAGTATTTTCCATACATCGCTGCTGGTACCAAAATCTACCTAAGGGAACGAGTCGAAAACAAGATCGTCGATATCTTCTCTTCCAGACGTGCGATTTTGACGCTGTTTTCAGCATTCTTAGACCAAACTAGGCCTCCGCCTACGTTCTGACTACATTAAACGCACCTGCACGCGCGTCTGGACGTCATCCCTGCGAAATACTCAAAAATACTTCGATTTTTATAGTAAATCCTGAAAATCAATTGTTTTCCTAAATTCTTTTGCAAAAATAGTTTTAGTTTATAGTATAAATAGTACTCACCCTTCATCCCTGAATTCTGGTCCGCGTTCCGTGTCCCGGTCTCCAGGCTGTGGGGTGAAATTCCAAATTTTTTCTTCCAGAAACTAGTATTTCGACCTTAAGTCGAAATTTTTGTTCGGCACCTACCTTTGATTATAGCACAGATCGCTAGCCCGCGCGGAGACGCGTCTCTGGACACCTCGCCCGCGCCGCTATCCCGAAAAAACATACATATTTTTTAAAAAGAAGTATTTTCCATACATCGCTGCTGGTACCAAAATCTACCTAAGGGAACGAGTCGAAAACAAGATCGTCGATATCTTCTCTTCCAGACGTGCGATTTTGACGCTGTTTTCAGCATTCTTAGACCAAACTAGGCCTCCGCCTACGTTCTGACTACATTAAACGCACCTGCACGCGCGTCTGGACGTCATCCCTGCGAAATACTCAAAAATACTTCGATTTTTATAGTAAATCCTGAAAATCAATTGTTTTCCTAAATTCTTTTGCAAAAATAGTTTTAGTTTATAGTATAAATAGTACTCACCCTTCATCCCTGAATTCTGGTCCGCGTTCCGTGTCCCGGTCTCCAGGCTGTGGGGTGAAATTCCAAATTTTTTCTTCCAGAAACTAGTATTTCGACCTTAAGTCGAAATTTTTGTTCGGCACCTACCTTTGATTATAGCACAGATCGCTAGCCCGCGCGGAGACGCGTCTCTGGACACCTCGCCCGCGCCGCTATCCCGAAAAAACATACATATTTTTTAAAAAGAAGTATTTTCCATACATCGCTGCTGGTACCAAAATCTACCTAAGGGAACGAGTCGAAAACAAGATCGTCGATATCTTCTCTTCCAGACGTGCGATTTTGACGCTGTTTTCAGCATTCTTAGACCAAACTAGGCCTCCGCCTACGTTCTGACTACATTAAACGCACCTGCACGCGCGTCTGGACGTCATCCCTGCGAAATACTCAAAAATACTTCGATTTTTATAGTAAATCCTGAAAATCAATTGTTTTCCTAAATTCTTTTGCAAAAATAGTTTTAGTTTATAGTATAAATAGTACTCACCCTTCATCCCTGAATTCTGGTCCGCGTTCCGTGTCCCGGTCTCCAGGCTGTGGGGTGAAATTCCAAATTTTTTCTTCCAGAAACTAGTATTTCGACCTTAAGTCGAAATTTTTGTTCGGCACCTACCTTTGATTATAGCACAGATCGCTAGCCCGCGCGGAGACGCGTCTCTGGACACCTCGCCCGCGCCGCTATCCCGAAAAAACATACATATTTTTTAAAAAGAAGTATTTTCCATACATCGCTGCTGGTACCAAAATCTACCTAAGGGAACGAGTCGAAAACAAGATCGTCGATATCTTCTCTTCCAGACGTGCGATTTTGACGCTGTTTTCAGCATTCTTAGACCAAACTAGGCCTCCGCCTACGTTCTGACTACATTAAACGCACCTGCACGCGCGTCTGGACGTCATCCCTGCGAAATACTCAAAAATACTTCGATTTTTATAGTAAATCCTGAAAATCAATTGTTTTCCTAAATTCTTTTGCAAAAATAGTTTTAGTTTATAGTATAAATAGTACTCACCCTTCATCCCTGAATTCTGGTCCGCGTTCCGTGTCCCGGTCTCCAGGCTGTGGGGTGAAATTCCAAATTTTTTCTTCCAGAAACTAGTATTTCGACCTTAAGTCGAAATTTTTGTTCGGCACCTACCTTTGATTATAGCACAGATCGCTAGCCCGCGCGAGACGCGTCTCTGGACACCTCGCCCGCGCCGCTATCCCGAAAAAACATACATATTTTTTAAAAAGAAGTATTTTCCATACATCGCTGCTGGTACCAAAATCTACCTAAGGGAACGAGTCGAAAACAAGATCGTCGATATCTTCTCTTCCAGACGTGCGATTTTGACGCTGTTTTCAGCATTCTTAGACCAAACTAGGCCTCCGCCTACGTTCTGACTACATTAAACGCACCTGCACGCGCGTCTGGACGTCATCCCTGCGAAATACTCAAAAATACTTCGATTTTTATAGTAAATCCTGAAAATCAATTGTTTTCCTAAATTCTTTTGCAAAAATAGTTTTAGTTTATAGTATAAATAGTACTCACCCTTCATCCCTGAATTCTGGTCCGCGTTCCGTGTCCCGGTCTCCAGGCTGTGGGGTGAAATTCCAAATTTTTTCTTCCAGAAACTAGTATTTCGACCTTAAGTCGAAATTTTTGTTCGGCACCTACCTTTGATTATAGCACAGATCGCTAGCCCGCGCGGAGACGCGTCTCTGGACACCTCGCCCGCGCCGCTATCCCGAAAAAAACATACATATTTTTTAAAAAGAAGTATTTTCCATACATCGCTGCTGGTACCAAAATCTACCTAAGGGAACGAGTCGAAAACAAGATCGTCGATATCTTCTCTTCCAGACGTGCGATTTTGACGCTGTTTTCAGCATTCTTAGACCAAACTAGGCCTCCGCCTACGTTCTGACTACATTAAACGCACCTGCACGCGCGTCTGGACGTCATCCCTGCGAAATACTCAAAAATACTTCGATTTTTATAGTAAATCCTGAAAATCAATTGTTTTCCTAAATTCTTTTGCAAAAATAGTTTTAGTTTATAGTATAAATAGTACTCACCCTTCATCCCTGAATTCTGGTCCGCGTTCCGTGTCCCGGTCTCCAGGCTGTGGGGTGAAATTCCAAATTTTTTCTTCCAGAAACTAGTATTTCGACCTTAAGTCGAAATTTTTGTTCGGCACCTACCTTTGATTATAGCACAGATCGCTAGCCCGCGCGGAGACGCGTCTCTGGACACCTCGCCCGCGCCGCTATCCCGAAAAAACATACATATTTTTTAAAAAGAAGTATTTTCCATACATCGCTGCTGGTACCAAAATCTACCTAAGGGAACGAGTCGAAAACAAGATCGTCGATATCTTCTCTTCCAGACGTGCGATTTTGACGCTGTTTTCAGCATTCTTAGACCAAACTAGGCCTCCGCCTACGTTCTGACTACATTAAACGCACCTGCACGCGCGTCTGGACGTCATCCCTGCGAAATACTCAAAAATACTTCGATTTTTATAGTAAATCCTGAAAATCAATTGTTTTCCTAAATTCTTTTGCAAAAATAGTTTTAGTTTATAGTATAAATAGTACTCACCCTTCATCCCTGAATTCTGGTCCGCGTTCCGTGTCCCGGTCTCCAGGCTGTGGGGTGAAATTCCAAATTTTTTCTTCCAGAAACTAGTATTTCGACCTTAAGTCGAAATTTTTGTTCGGCACCTACCTTTGATTATAGCACAGATCGCTAGCCCGCGCGGAGACGCGTCTCTGGACACCTCGCCCGCGCCGCTATCCCGAAAAAACATACATATTTTTTAAAAAGAAGTATTTTCCATACATCGCTGCTGGTACCAAAATCTACCTAAGGGAACGAGTCGAAAACAAGATCGTCGATATCTTCTCTTCCAGACGTGCGATTTTGACGCTGTTTTCAGCATTCTTAGACCAAACTAGGCCTCCGCCTACGTTCTGACTACATTAAACGCACCTGCACGCGCGTCTGGACGTCATCCCTGCGAAATACTCAAAAATACTTCGATTTTTATAGTAAATCCTGAAAATCAATTGTTTTCCTAAATTCTTTTGCAAAAATAGTTTTAGTTTATAGTATAAATAGTACTCACCCTTCATCCCTGAATTCTGGTCCGCGTTCCGTGTCCCGGTCTCCAGGCTGTGGGGTGAAATTCCAAATTTTTTCTTCCAGAAACTAGTATTTCGACCTTAAGTCGAAATTTTTGTTCGGCACCTACCTTTGATTATAGCACAGATCGCTAGCCCGCGCGGAGACGCGTCTCTGGACACCTCGCCCGCGCCGCTATCCCGAAAAAACATACATATTTTTTAAAAAGAAGTATTTTCCATACATCGCTGCTGGTACCAAAATCTACCTAAGGGAACGAGTCGAAAACAAGATCGTCGATATCTTCTCTTCCAGACGTGCGATTTTGACGCTGTTTTC
>CAWKXZ010000014.1:0-14512 GCA_963853795.1 Xestia rhomboidea
GAAAAGGAATGGATGGTGGAATAAGCGTATAACAACATCAAACACGCTGCCACTGGGGTATCACCATTCTATTGTCTACAAGGCCAGCATCCCAGGACAACCCCCTGGGAAGAGACCCAGGCTTGTGACATGCCTACCATACAAGAGTACCATGCCTTGCTCCGCACCATATGGCAGCAAGCCCGTTTCGAGCTGGCCAAGGCCAAGGAATACTACAAACAAAACGCGGACAAACATAGACAAACAGAACCTGCATACGTAGTGGGGGACAGGGTATGGGTGTCCATCAAGAACCTCAACACACATGGGCCCAAGAAACTAATACCACAATACATAGGCCCCTACCCCATAGCACGGGTGATCAACCGGATGTCCATGAGGCTCCCCTTGCCTCCACACATGAAGATACATCCTGTCTTTCACGTCTCTCTCTTACGTCCTGCTCACCCTGACTGCTTGATAGCTGCGCCCCCACCTCCTGTTCTCGTGGACGACCACGTGGAATACGAGGTCCTAGCTATCCTTGATTCCCGCAGAACTAGGGGTAAACTCTTTTACCTGGTGGACTGGAAGGGGTACGGCCCGGAAGAGCGATCCTGGGAACCCATGTCCCATGTCCGTAATGCACCCCGCTTGGTCCGCGCGTTTCATGCCCAGCACCCCCAGAAGCCTCGTCCCGCTACCCCTGTCTGACCGACGGGGTTGGTCTGTTTTAGGGGTGGATGCTGTCATGTCCTCCCTCGCTCCTTGCTTGATTGGAAGTGTGGTGTCCTGAATGTGTGTCGACGCTCCTCCCGCTACAGTTCGCCAGGCGGGTTGGCCATCTAGTCGTTGTGAGACGGAAGCAGCGGACGTCACCTGTCGGCCGACGCTTCCGGAGAGGTCTGCATAACAGACGCGAAGGCGTCCACACCGGCGTTTCGTATTCTTACCCTGAGCTTCGCAGGAGCGCAGGAGCATTCGCGAAGGCTCTCCCAGCAACCGGACTTGCTGTCGGGGGCCACACAAGGGCGCCCACAACATTCAATCCCCCGCGACTCGTGCAACAGCACGGAGTCGCGTCCTGTACACCCCCAGCGCAGGAGCGCCTTCTCTCTGTTTCCGCGTCTCGTGCAAGTGCACTGAGCCGCATCTCTTGGGCACCAGCGCAGGAGCGCATTTACTTTGGCCCCGCGACCCGTGCGACGGCACAGAGTTGCGCTCTTGTCTTTTGCCCACACCAGCGCAGGAGCGCAATTACTTTGCACCGCGACCCGTGCAAAGGCACGGGGTCGCACTCACCACCTTTTTACCCACCAGCGCAGGAGCGCATTTACTTTGGCCCCGCAACCCGTGCGACGGCACAGAGTCGCGCTCTTGTCTTTTGTCCACACCAGCGCAGGAGCACAATTACTTGGCACCGCGACCCATGCAAAGGCACTGGGTCGCGCTCACCACCTTTCCCCACCAGCGCAGGAGCGCATTTGCTTTGGCACCGCGATCCGTGCAAAGGCACGGAGTTGCGCTCTTTTCTTTTGCCCACACCAGCGCAGGAGCGCATTTATTATGTACTGCGACCCAAGCGGAGGCACGGAGTTGCTTCTTCCATTTGCCTAGAACAGTGAAGAGACTCTGGTTCCTTCCCATCTACCCGTACCTCCACGGAAGCACCGCATCCCAGGTGACTAAGTCGTGCTTGTGTCTTGTGTTGGTTGTGTTTGTTCCCTGTGTCTGGCGCAACTGTTACCCCTTCCTCCACTCTCACCCTCAGGTGGTGTCAACACAAGACCTAAGGAACCACAGAGGGTGCCCTACCACAGCCTCCTTGTAGGAGAGTAGGGTCTGCTATCCTATGGTCACCCCAAATTTTTGCTTTTTGCTTCACTGGTTTTTGACATATTGAGGCTGTGGGCCTGCCAATCAGACCCCCAGCCTGCTGTTCTCTCTACTAAATTAAAACTATGCACCCTAGGTGCATAACCAATTGGAAGTGGATCACCCTGTCAGCCCCTGTACCAGTGTACACTAGGTACCCAGGGCATTGGTGTACCCAAGGCCTGCCAAGGGCTGCAGCATGTATTATGCCACCCCAGGCTTGGCCTAACGATTTGACACAACTGGCTAATCACTCAGCTGGGGTAAGTTGGTGTAATCACCTCTTACTTAGGTGTAGTATACCTATACCTAACCTTAAATGGGACACCTGGTAACCTATAAGTCACTCCTATGGCAGGCCTTAACAATCCTGAAGGCAGAGTGCTTGGTTCCATGTGAGATGGTGCTCTGGCATGAGCTGAGCCTGTCTGCAGTGGTCGGAACAACTTCCCTCTACTGTTTCCAGATATCGTCATACCATATACTCTTAAGTGCATTATGAACCTCGCGGTTAAATGCTATCTTTGGTTTGGCTTTATCAAAACATGTCGAGTAAGGTGTCATACGAATTGGAATACTAACCCCTCGCCAATTCTGGCGACGGGGTTAGCATTCCACCCTTCTAGAGGGACACGACATGTACAGTACCTGAAACCCGGGTAAAATCAGACATAGCCTCAGCTCCACAAAATGGATGCTGCCACCACAGACACAAGTCTGCCCTCCTGCTGCTGGGAGTCCTTCCAGCTTGGGAGGTGTGGACAAAGGGTTTCCTGCCAGGGGAGGTGCGAGCACCACCCCAGACAGGATTTTGTGTATTGGTCAGGTAGGGCTTGAAAGAAACCAGACATGCCTGTGGCTCACAAGGAGCCTCGGGGCATATGCCAGTTCAAACCGGTCCTGGGGCACACCAGTCCCGGGCCTGGGGCGAGCTGGACAAAGGATTGGGGGTGTAACCACCCCCCTTCCTGGTCCCACCCATAGGGAGGGACCTAGCAGGTAGTCCGGCCCCTAGAATCCGAATAAAGGTAGGAGCTGTGTCCTAAGACTTCAGACATCCTGGAATCAACTTGAAACTAAGAAGAAGACGGGAACTTCGACATTCTGCTGCACAGAAGACTGAAGAAAATCTCCCCTGTGGTCAGGGAGTGACCACCTTGCTAACGCAAGCACCATCCAGCAAATCAACGTCCGCTTTGCCGCCGCCTCCCGCCGGAGCCCGAGCCCAGAGACTGACAAGACCTGGACCTCCAGACCTCTCACCGCCCGATCCACAGTCCCTGAAAAGAGGAGACCCGTGGAGGCACCGAGACACGTGGAGCCAGCCATCTTGGAACGACTACGACAAGCTGACAAGTGCAACAACCGAGGCTCCCTCCAAGTTGTGCTTTGGGATCTGAGAAGCCCAACCCCCGAGCAGCAGCTGCACCAAAGGTGAGCCCTCCAGCATCTCCACGATCTGCGTGGGGCCCTTCTGCATTTTGCCACTCGACGCGCCTAACCGGTTGCTGGCCCGCTGGCTAGTGGCCATCTTGGCGACGAAATCTACGACAAACACCGCTGGTCTGGTTGCTCCAGACTGGCCCTTGCTCCCCTCCAAAGGAGCAATCCCTCTGACCTTGCTGGTCAGAACCAACAGCTGATTTCCAAATCCTTCTACAATTGCTTTTGCCAAGGCTTGTTTGCTTCGATCAAGTCGCCGACACCGCCGACAGCGAGAGCCTGCGTAAGACAGCTCGTGAGCCGACTCCTGGACGTCGTCGACCTTCAGGGACCACGTGGCTGCGGAGACAAGCTACCCCTCATCACCTGTTTGCACCCGACATCGCCTGGTACCCACCTGGTGCCACGCTGGTCACTGGCTAGTGACTGTGAACACTGTCCCCTCTGCTTACAGGTCTTCAACATCTCCGATCCACTCTTGGATCCACTGCATCTCTCCCGGACCGACCGCCTGCAGCATCTTTGTCTTCAAGCTCCACGGAACAGATAGAAGAAACCCGACGCACTTCGAGGCCTATGCACCCGCTTCCTGTGGGTGAGGTAAAGCTGGCACACCTGTGCCCAAGTGTAGTATTACATCTCTAGTGCCTGTGTTCCAAATCTTAAGTTCCTAGTCAACCCGGAAGATCTTCTTTGCAGTAACTTTGTACTTTTTACGCACCCATTGAAACCTATGGGAGCACGCGTGTGACTATTTGCTCTGCACACGCCACCCGTGGACCTCCTGGTCACTAACTGACGTTAGCTCCTTGTAGGCCCAGCGATTCTAGAGGCCCTAGGCCTTTTCCCTTTTCTGTTCGTGGTACTTATACCACTATTTTAGTATATGGTTTGAGTGGCCACCAGGGCCTATCCATATAACGTGCAACTTCTGTGTATTCTGTGATAACCTTGTTTGACGATTTGTGCTCCTGTGCTCATAAAGAGACTAGGGGTTACTTTGAGAAATAAATACATATATATTTTGAATATATATCTGTGTGGTGTCCTTTCATTGGTATAAAAGGGGGTTACATTTGGTAAAACAGCTGGCTTAACACGCTTCACGAGTTTAGCCTCAAAGACTGCTTAGCCTACGCTACCACTAGGGCAGCTAGTCCGAAAAGGTTGACTTACAACCACACCATAAGGGTTGCTTGGCATGGTACAAGGTGGTCACTAGAACTAGTGAACAGCATATACCAGGCCAACTTCTCACATTGGTGAGCAGCGGTTGGATTTGAGCTTGCTGTGTTTTACCATTGTAATCTCTTGGTTACCAATTGAAAGATCACATAGGTACCTGTAGGTACATATAAAACAAGATTAGATATACTTAAGTTCTACTGAACTTAGTTGTTGTAGAGCAAAGGGAGTAGCACACCCTGACTACAACTACTAGATAGGTTTAGTAGGTAAACCCAAGTGTAGGTAGATTGCAACACATCCACCCACACTTAAGAGCAATGGCTGGGGCAGAGGGGTCCACTGTACCCATCTCTGTTGAGAGTGACCCCCCGAGGGCACCATCCATCTTTGCTACCCTTAATCAGAATAAGCTCAGGCAGTTGGCAGCTCTTAGAGGCCTTAAACAGCCCAAGAACCCTACCTCTGCTGTGCTCAGAGCACTCTTGCAAGAAGATGAGAATCAAAGAGAGCTCAAGAGAGCTTCCCAGTTAGCCCCCTTAGGGACAGGAACAGGAGGCCCCCCTTCTGAAGATGCCACTGAGGTACCCCTTTCCAATAGCCATCCCTTAGATGAAAACCATACTACAGAGGAGGAAAGTGAGGGGGATACAGACAGTGGTGAGGATGAAGGGAGAACTAGCCCAGTGCCAAGTGTTATACTTGGCCCAGCTAAACCAAGGCTATTGGGGACTGACAGTGGGTTCACCCCACTGGATCTCCCCAGTGGACTTAACACAGGGCTTGGAAGGCAAAGGAATCGCTCAGGTGACTCCAATGCTTCCCATGGCTCTAGAGGCTCTCAAGGTCACTCCAGGAGAAGGATGACCACCCCTCAGAGGAGGGAACATGAGGCCAAGATGCAAGAAGCCCAGCTGAGGATCAGGAAGCAGCAGCTAGAAGTAGCCCTGATGGAAGAGAAACTGAGCAAGGCTAGACAGCATAAAGAGAGTGGGTCTATACCCACTGGTGGCAGCATTGTCCCTAAGGACAAAGATAGGGTTTTCGATAATAGAAACCTGTCTAAGGTTGTGCCCCCCTACAAAAGTGGGGATGACATCCACAAGTGGATAACTGCTCTTGAGAGAGCCTGCAAAGTACAGCAGGTTCCTGAAGACCAGTGGGCAGCAATCCTCTGGCTCTCCTTTGAGGGAAGAGGCAGAGACAGACTCCTCACTGTTAGAGAAGAGGATGTCAGAAACTACAGAGTCCTGAAGAGTGTTCTAGTTGATGGGTTAGGCTTAACCACTGAGCAGTACAGGTTAATGTTCAGAGACACCCAAAAGACACAGACTCAGGACTGGTCTGAATACATTGAATGTGCCACTAAGGCTTTGGAGGGTTGGTTGCTGGGAAGTAAGGTATCTGATTTTACAGGATTGTATAATTTGATGATGAGAGAACAGATTTTAAATAACTGTCAAAACCAGCAACTGCATCAACACTTGGTTGACTCTGATCTGACCTCTCCCCAAGAATTGGGAAAGAAGGCAGACAAATGGGTCAGAACCAGGGTTAAGCAAAAGAACCAGAACCAGGGCCAAGGGGGTGATCAGAAGAAAACAGACCAAAAGGGTGGAGATCAGAAATCTAAAGACCAGAAGTCTTCAACAGGGCCCCAAACTACTGCTAAGGAGGGTGGGTCCCAACAACAGTCCAAAAAGAAGAAAGAAGGTCAAAAGAAACCCTGGTGCAATCATTGCAAGAATACAACTCACTGGACTAGTGATTGCAAAAAGGGTGGAGCCCCCAACACTGTTGCCCCTAAGGCACCTGCTCCCAGTACTACTGTTAGCAGTGTTGGTCCCCAGACAAAGGGTGTAGTGGGAATCACTATGGGAACTGAAGGAGATTCTGACTTAGACAGAACCCTGACACAGGCAGTCTTGATCTGTGATGGGGACATTGATTTGTCCCTGACTGTGAGCCCCAGTAACCTGGGCAAGTACAGACAGACTCCTTTAATTAATGACAAAGTGGCTCAAGCCTACAGGGACACATGTGCCAGTGTCACTATGGTGACACCAGGCTTTGTGGACCCTGGACAGTACATACCAGGTGAGAACTACCTGGTGACCAATGCCTGCAATGCCACTACTTCACATAGTGTGGCAGTTGTTAACTTCTCATGGGGAGGGGTAACTGGCCTCAAAAGGGTTGTGGTTAGTGCAGACCTCCCAGTAGAATGTTTGTTGGGCAATGACCTAGAGAGTTCTCTATGGTCAGAAGTGGAGTACAGGACTCATGCAGAAATGTTAGGTATATCATCACATGTCCTTGCTGTGACCAGGTCACAGGCCAAAAAGTGCCTCACTGAACCTCAGGTCTTGGATCCTGGAACAATGGACCAAGCACCTACCAAGAAGAAGAACAGGAGGGTCAAGGCTGTGCCTTCCCCCCTGCCTCAGAGTGATGATCAGCCTTCCCAGGAAGCTGATCTAGAGGACCCTGAAGGAACTGTCCCTGAAGAGCTTGAACCTGACCAGGTTGAGTTTCTGGGGACAGGGGGACCTTCAAGGGCTGACTTGAGGCAGGCTCAGTTATCCTGTCCCTCTCTTGAACCCCTCAGACAGCTGGCTGCTGCTGAGGCTGCTGGGAATGCTCAAGGTACCCATAAAGTTTATTGGGATGAAGGGCTCCTTTATTCAGAGGCTAGAGACCCCAAGCCTGGTGCTACCAGGAGGTTGGTTATACCTCTGCAATTTAGGGGCTTCCTTCTTACCTTGGCCCATGATATTCCTTTAGCAGGACACCTAGGCCAGAACAAGACCTGGGACAGACTTGTCCCTCACTTTCACTGGCCTCATATGAATGAAGATACAAAGGAGTTTTGTCGCTCCTGTGTTACCTGCCAAGCCAGTGGCAAATCAGGTGGCACAACAAAGGCCCCCCTAATACCACTACCTGTGGTGGGGGTCCCCTTTGAAAGAGTGGGAATAGACATAGTGGGTCCCATGGATCCTCCCACTGCATCTGGGCACAGATTTATACTGGTGGTAGTGGATCATGCCACCAGGTATCCAGAGGCAATTCCCCTTAGGACCACTACAGCTCCTGTTGTGGCCAGGGCCCTGTTGGGAGTATTCTCCAGAGTGGGGTTTCCTAAGGAGGTAGTATCTGACAGAGGTACCAACTTTATGTCAGGATACTTAACAGCTATGTGGAAGGAATGTGGTGTCAACTACAAGTTCACCACCCCTTATCACCCACAATGCAATGGGCTTGTTGAGAGATTCAACAAGACCCTAAAGGGTATGATCAAAGGATTACCTGAAAAGCTCAGGCGAAGATGGGACATCCTTCTACCCTGCCTTCTGTTTGCTTACAGAGAGGTCCCAAGGAGTTGGCTACAGCCCCTTTGAATTGTTGTTTGGGCACCCTGTGAGAGGCCCACTGTGTTTGGTGAAGGAAGGCTGGGAGTTACCTCTCAAAAAGCCTAAGCTAGACATAGTGGACTATGTACTTGGTCTCCGCTCCAGGATGGCTGAGTATATGGAGAAGGCATCTAAAAACCTTGAGGCAAGCCAGGCCTTACAGAAAGCTTGGCATGACCAAAAGGCTGTCTTGGTTGAGTATCAGCCAGGACAGAAGGTATGGGTGTTGGAGCCAGTGGCCCCAGCAGCACTCCAAGACAAATGGTCTGGACCCCATACAATCCTGGAAAAGAAGGGAGAGGTCACCTACTTGGTGGACCTAGGAACTCCCAGGAGTCCCCACAGGGTACTCCATGTTAACAGGCTTAAAGCATATGTTGACAGGGCAGACATGGGCTTGCTCATGGCCTACAGATGAGGGACAGGAGGAAGAGAGTGACCCTCTCCCAGACCTGTTGTCTCAGAACCCTGAAGATGGCTCAGTTGAAGGAGTGACCCTTGGAGGCAACCTCACTGCCCATCAGCAGACTGAATGTAGACAGGTTCTACAATCATTTCACATATGTTTTCCTTGATACCTAGTCAAAACTGACTGGTGTACCCATGTGGTGGACACTGGTGACAGTCTGCCTGTAAAGAACAAGCTTTACAGACAACCTGACCACGTCAGGGACTGTATAAAGGCTGAGGTACATAAAATGCTGGAATTAGGTGTCATTGAACCCTCAGAGAGCCCCTGGGCTAGCCCAGTGGTTCTGGTCCCCAAACCTCACACCAAGGATGGCAAGAGAGAGATGAGGTTCTGTGTGGATTACAGAGGACTCAATGCTGTCACCAGGACAGATGCACACCCTATTCCAAGGGCAGATGAGCTCATAGACAAACTAGCTTCTGCACAGTTTTTGAGCACATTTGACTTAACAGCTGGCTATTGGCAAATCAGATTAGCTGAGGAGTCTAAGGCCAAAACAGCATTCTCAACCCCAGGTGGGCACTACCAGTTTGTGGTGATGCCCTTTGGTCTGAAGAATGCACCTGCCACCTTCCAAAGGCTGGTGAACCAAGTCCTTACTGGGTTGGATGACTTTTGCGCAGCATATCTGGATGACATTGCTGTCTTTAGCTCCACCTGGGAGGATCACCTGATCCACCTGAAGAAGGCTCTTGGGGCTCTGCAAAGGGCAGGCCTCACTATCAAGGCTACAAAGTGCCAGATAGGGCAGAGTAAGGTTGTGTATTTGGGCCACCTTGTAGGTGGAGGCCAAGTTCAACCACTGGAGAGTAAGATACAATCCATCAAGGACTGGTCCCCTCCAACCACCCAGACTCAAGTTCGAGCTTCTTGGGCTTGACTGGGTACTACAGGAAGTTTGTTAAGAACTATGGGTCCATTGTGACTCCTCTTAATGATCTGACATCCAAGAAGATGCCCAAAAAGGTTCAGTGGACAGTAAGCTGTCAAAAGGCATTTGATGACCTGAAGGAGGCCATGTGCTCTGCACCTATCCTGAAAAGTCCTGACTACTCCAAAGAGTTTATTGTCCAAACAGATGCTTCTGAGTTGGGTGTGGGAGCTGTGCTGTCACAACTTAATGTAGATGGTCAAGACCAACCCATTGCTTTTATTAGCAGAAGGTTGACCCCCAGAGAGAAGAATTGGTCAGCTATTGAGAGGGAGGCCTTTGCTGTGGTGTGGGCCCTGAAGAAGCTGAGGCCATACTTGTTTGGCACTCACTTCAAGATTCAGACCGACCATAAGCCCCTCTTGTGGCTAAATCAGATGAAGGGTGAAAACCCCAAACTGCTTAGGTGGTCCATTTCCCTACAGGGGATGGACTTTACAGTGGAGCACCGGCCAGGTACTGACCATGGGAATGCAGATGGTCTCTCCAGGTACTTCCACTTAGGACATGAAGACGAGACTGGTCAAGGCTAGTTTAATGTCCCAGCGTTTGGGGGGGGTTGTGTAGGAGAGTAGGGTCTGCTATCCTATGGTCACCCCCAAATTTTTGCTTTTTGCTTCACTGGTTTTTGACATATTGAGGCTGTGGGCCTGCCAATCAGACCCCCAGCCTGCTGTTCTCTCTACTAAATTAAAACTATGCACCCTAGGTGCATAACCAATTGGAAGTGGATCACCCTGTCAGCCCTGTACCAGTGTACACTAGGTACCCAGGGCATTGGTGTACCCAAGGCCTGCCAGGGGCTGAAGCATGTATTATGCCACCCCAGGCTTGGCCTAACAATTTGACACAACTGGCTGATCACTCAGCTGGGGTAAGTTGGTGTAATCACCTCTTACTTAGGTGTAGTATATCTATACCTAACCTTAAATGGGACACCTGGTAACCTATAAGTCACTCCTATGGCAGGCCTTAACAATCCTGAAGGCAGAGTGCTTGGTTCCATGTGAGATGGTGCTCTGGCATGAGCTGAGCCTGTCTGCAGTGGTCGGAACAACTTCCTTCTACTGTTTCCAGATATCGTCATACCATATACTCTAAAGTGCATTATGAACCTCGCGGTTAAATGCTATCTTTGGTTTGGCTTTATCAAAACATGTCGAGTAAGGTGTCATACGAATTGGAATACTAACCCCTCGCCAATTCTGGCGACGGGGTTAGCATTCCACCCTTCTAGAGGGACACGACATGTACAGTACCTGAAACCCGGGTAAAATCAGACATAGCCTCAGCTCCACAAAATGGATGCTGCCACCACAGACACAAGTCTGCCCTCCTGCTGCTGGGAGTCCTTCCAGCTTGGGAGGTGTGGACAAAGGGTTTCCTGCCAGGGGAGGTGCGTGCACCACCCCAGACAGGATTTTGTGTATTGGTCAGGTAGGGCTTGAAAGAAACCAGACATGCCTGTGGCTCACAAGGAGCCTCGGTGCATATGCCAGTTCAAACCGGTCCTGGGGCACACCAGTCCCGGGCCTGGGGCGAGCTGGACAAAGGATTGGGGGTGTAACCACCCCCCTTCCTGGTCCCACCCATAGGGAGGGACCTAGCAGGTAGTCCGGCCCCTAGAATCCGCTTAAAGGTAGGAGCTGTGTCCTAAGACTTCAGACATCCTGGAATCAACTTAATACTAAGAAGAAGACGGGAACTTCGACGCTCTGCTGCACAGAGGACTGAAGCCAATCTCCCCTGTGGTCAGGGAGTGACCACCTTGCTAACGCAAGCACCATCCAGCGAATCAACGTCTGCTTTGCCGCCGCCTCCCGCCGGAGCCCGAGCCCCAGAGACTGACAAGACCTGGACCTCCAGACCTCTCACCGCCCGATCCACAGTCCCTGAAAAGAGGAGACCCGTGGAGGCACCGAGACACGTGGAGCCGGCCATCTTGGAACGACTACGGACAAGCTGACAAGTGCAACAACCGAGGCTTCCTCCAAGTTGTGCTTTGGGATCTGAGAAGCCCAACACCCGAGCAGCATCTGCACCAAAGGTGAGCCCTCCAGCATCTCCACGATCTGCGTGGGGCCCTTCTGCATTTTGCCACTCGACGCGCCTAACCGGTTGCTGGCCCGCTGGCTAGTAGCCATCTTGGCGACGAACTTCAAGAAATACACCGCTGGTCTGGTTGCTCCAGACTGGCCCTTGCTCCCCTCCAAAGGAGCAGTCCTTCTGACCTTGCAGGTCAGAACCATCAGCTTATTTCCTTTTCCAACAACAATTGTTTTTGCCAAGGCTTGTTTGCTTCGATCAAGTCGCCGACAGCGAGAGCCTGCGTGGGACAGCTCGTGACTTGACTCCTGGACGTCGTCGACCTCCAGGGACCACGTGGCTGCAGAGACAAGCTACACCTTTCTCCCTGTTTGCACCCGACATTGCCTGGTACCCACCTGGTGCCACGCCGGTCACTGGCTAGTGACTGTGAACACTGTCCCCTCTGCTTACAGGTCTTCAACATCTCCGATCCACTCTTGGATCCACTGCATCTCTCCCGGACCGACCGCCTGCAGCATCTTTGTCTTCAAGCTCCACGGAACAGATAGAAGAAACCCGACGCACTTCGAGGCCTATGCACCCGCTTCCTGTGGGTGAGGTAAAGCTGGCACACCTGTGCCCAAGTGTAGTATTACATCTCTAGTGCCTGTGTTCCAAATCTTGAGTTCCTAGTCCATCCGGAAGATCCTCTTTGCAGTAACTTTGTACTTTTTACGCACCCATTGAAACCTATGGGAGCACGCGTGTGACTATTTGCTCGGCACACGCCACCCGTGGACCTCCTGGTCACTAACTGACGTTAGCTCCTTGTAGGCCCAGCGATTCTAGAGGCCCTAGGCCTTTTCCCTTTTCTGTTCGTGGTACTTATACCACTATTTTAGTATATGGTTTGAGTGGCCACCAGGGCCTATCCATATAAAGTGCAACTTCTGTGTATTCTACTGTAATCTTGTTTGACGATTTGTGCTCCTGTGCTCATAAAGAGACTAGGGGTTACTTTGAGAAATAAATACATATATATTTTGAATATATATCTGTGTGGTGTCCTTTCATTGGTATAAAAGGGGGTTGGCATTTGGTAAAACAGCTGGCTTAACACGCTTCACGAGTTTAGCCTCAAAGACTGCTTAGCCTACGCTACCACTAGGGCAGCTAGTCCGAAAAGGTTGACTTACAACCACACCATAAGGGTTGCTTGGCATGGTACAAGGTGATCACTTTAACTAGTGAGCATCATATACCAGGCCAACTTCTCACACTGATTCTTTCTCATTCACCTTCAATGCTATAGAACTTTTCTTAGATTACTTCCTTCTTCCTGACAAGCACTAAGACATTTTCTAAAGAGGACTCGCCATTTATCCAAAGCCTCTTATATAGCAGGGTTACAAGTGTGCATCACAACTTGATCCCTTATAAGATCATCCAATAACCCCTCAAATTTGAAAAACGCAGTTAACTTTTGTAAATCAGCCACATATACATCTATAGTTTCAACTTTAGTTTGTTTACAATGGAAAAACATGTACCTACTTATGCCCACTCAAACCTTCGATGCAAAATGCTTATCTAAGTCATTCAAAGCTGACATAAATATGTTAACTGCAACGTTGTCAAATTGCAGTGATGAAGTATGCAAAGCAGAGTTCAAAATGTACTTTATTTCCTGGAGTGCACAAGCAGAAGTAACACAATCCTTCCCTGTGCAGCGCCAGTCAGCAACTGCCTTTCAGTGAATGCCCCTGACCTTCAAGAACATTGAACCCAGTACTAGTCATAAGAACCCCCAAGCCCAGAATACTAACACGCATTACTGATACACGAACCCACAACATAGCCCCTCTCTTAAATACAAAACAGACAAAATTCCTATTTACATCCTTCAACAATAAAGTCTTTTAACCATAAGAGTGATTTCTTACCTCTTTTGCCTGCCTTACCCTCATCCACATTAGAATGAGACACCTCCGTATGCTGTACTTCGTCAGTATTGTCCTGTGTTTCATCCATGGTACCAGCATTGCATACGCCCATAGTCCCCATGCAATGTGCTAAGGGAAGAGGTGTGTCGCAGCGGCCAGGGTGGCTGACTCCAGAACCCGGGGGCTCACGGTTTGATCCCCGGAGGCAGATCAGCCCAGCACCATGTGACTCTGGGCAATAGCTCGCCTCAACGCCCTTTGTTTGCGCTTTACAAATACTGGACATCTATGGTACCAGCATTCCATACGCTCATAGAGCCCATGCCATGTGCCTAAGTGCATGCGCTGCAGACCTCGCAGAACTTATCCTAAGGCCTTGTGACGCAGAAACTGGGTAAAGAGAATGACCTTCAATTACAATCTAACACGGGCCTCGTGCACCCCAACCAACTGCCCATGTCCAGCCGGCACTAAAGGAAGTGTGTGGCTATCAGACACCCTGCACACAGCAGTCCAGTCACACTGAGCTCTTTATGTAATGCCATCGATGATGTCAATGGAGAAGTGACAGGTGAAGTCAACAGTGCTGCCGTTGATTATGTGATGTCATTGTGAAGGCTTCTGTGGCATCAAGAGAGACCTCATTAGCATTGCCTTGAGGATAATTATTGTATCACTCACTTTAACAGGCACAGTTCTGTGTTTTTTTTAGGTTTTAGATTATAACCCTTTTCCATCAACTGAAGTGTTGTGGGGAACCTCTGTTTTTCAAACAATCATTATTTTGTCATTCAGTGGCCCTCCATCATGGTGAGGATCCAATTTAGGGATGTTACCTTTATTCACCCCTTCACCTCGGTTTCCAAAGTTCTTGGCCTTTGCCCATGTGGAGCACTGCGACTGTGCCAGGTGCCACTCTCCTGAGTGCCAGTTGCATACAGAGTTTAGATATGCTGTCTGCATCTTTGTAGGAAGGTGGATATCTGACTATGGTTACCCCCAAATTTTTGCCTAGTGTCTAGTTGGTTTTTCGACTTAGTTGGCCTGAGATCCTGCTATTCAGGATCTCAGCCTGGCTGTTCTCTCTTTAAAATGGACTCCATGTACCTTAGGTACATACCCAATTGGTTGGATCACCCTGTCAGCCCCTGTACCAGTGTACACTAGGTACCCAGGGCATTGGTGTACCCAAGGCCTGCCAAGGGCTGCAGCATGTATTATGCCACCCCAGGCTTGGCCTAAC